>ML303210.1:0-125131 GCA_005239505.1 Nicotiana paniculata | reverse complement strand
GATTTAAGAATCAACATAGATTATGCAGAGTAAACACACAACGGGAGAGAATCAGAAACCCTACTAATTAAAATAGGGTAAAATCACACGGAATTAGGGGTTTACACAGAACATGACATGAACCACTGAATAAGAATAATACAAGCAGGAAAGGTAAAGATCTAGAGGTATCGATGAACAAAAAATAGAGTAGAATCACAGAATAAGCATGTGTAATAGCAGCCAGAAACCCTAACAAGCAATATAGGGTAAAACATCACGAAATCACAGAGTATTCAAGAGAACATAGTGATCATAATAGAACATATAAACATATTGTTGGAAACAAACTTAGAGCCACATATAAAAGCCAAGACCTTAGGGTCTTTTAACGAAATAACTCAGACACAGAAAGGGAAAGTCTTAAACATAACGAAAATCACAAAATAATACTTAAAATATGAAGGGAAATCGTTTTTGAAAAAGGGGTTTGAAACCCTAGTTTTGAGAAATGAAGAGTCGTTTCAGAAAACAAGAAGATCTTTGATGAAAACATGGAAAAACTTAGAATACGTATATATCTGTGACAGATCTAAAAGGATTGGGAGGTTTAAAGTTAGGGTTTCCAAAGAGAACCCAGAAAGGAGAAGAGAATAACTCGAAATTGCCGGTTTTAATCGGAAAGTGTAAAGATCTTACTCGGACGACCATGGGTAGCCGGAAAGATGGCATGAGACCGGAGATGGTGATTGGACTGCCTCTGGTTCACTTGAATGCCGCAAAACAGTGACACACGCTCAAGGGGGGAGCCATAAGGCTGGTAGCTGGTTGAATCGCCATAGATTCCGGCAAGGCGATGGCCGGAGAAGGGCCAGGTCTACTGGAGGGAGTTGAAGGGACGAGAGAGAGTTGAGAGAGTTAAGAGATACGGCTCAAAAGTGAATGAGAGGGAAAATGAGAGAGGGGGAGGGTAGTCATTAGGATTTATTTATGGTAAAGAGGATCTGGACCGTTGATTTGAATTAATCAACGGTTCAAATTGAGTGAGGGATTGGGCCGGGTAGGTTGGTGTATTGGGCTTGGGGGTCTGGGCCAATCTAATTGGGTTAGGGACTAGGATTAATTAGGCTGGAATTTAAATAAAGAATGGCTGTTTGTTAAATACCTATTAAAATTAGATAAATAATTAATAACAATAGCTAATAATCATATGAAATTAAGGTTAAATAGGTGAAATTAAGGTAATTAATTAATATAGAAAATATAAAAATGAATAATTATTGATTTAAAATGGCATAAAATGTACAATTAGGCTATAGTTGCAAAATTGTTGTAATTATAGCCAAATAACGCTAAATTGGCTAATTTTTGAATAATTAATCCTAATAGGATTAAAAATGATATATTGAGCTAGGAAATATTTTGAAATTATTTTTAATGTAATTTATGAATAATTATAAAATACTAAAGAGATAGGAAAACAAATTGATAAAATATGAAAAATTAGGGAAAAATACCATTCATTATGAAAAGTTATTTTGAAGGTATATATGCAAATTTAAGAAAATAGTTTGAGGAAAAATTGGGCATCAACAGCTGCCCCTCTTTACTTGGGAAGGATGGAAGAGTTGTCGGGTAAAGACATGATGGCCAATTTTGACCAGTGAAGCGGTTTGAAGAGGTTTAGGCCGCACCCTGGTTTTTGAGTTGCCTACATATCACTGGTTTTACAGGAATCAGGCCGTATGTAGTTTAGGATCCACCGGCAAAGTATACCGATGAAGTTTTATAAGGACGGACACAAAGTGCAAGGTTGGGTGAACAAGCGGCTTACGGGATAGTTAGGAGAACTGGAGTGGGATCACTGCTGCCGTGATGGCTGTTGCTTGCCGGGCTACCTGCAAATGAGTAATACAAGCATACCGCGCGTAATTTAAACATGATGCAAATTCCCGTTGGATTATGAATGTTGTCTTTGAATGGTTAGGGATGACGTCTTTAAAACATGATGTCCTGGGCCATGAATTGCTTGATGCAGGATTCGCAGGCCATGAAATGATGTTCTCGGGCCATGAAGATGATGCCTCCGAACCATGATGCCTTTGAATAATGATATGCAAACTGATAAAAGAGATCCTCAAACCATGACATGGTGTTCTCGGGCCATGAAGATGGTGCCTCCGAACGAGGACGCCTTTGGATAAGTTGGCGATATTTCAGCCCATGAAGATGCAATAGTATGATACTGACAAGACAGAGCTTAGTCTTGTGAATTAAAGGGGCAGAGCTTAGCCCAAAAAGAAAGCACATTAAATAATGCTAGAGGCATTGGTTGCTTTTGAGAAGTAAATGGGAGGTAGCGTTTAGCCTCGGAGGGCAGAAAGGTAGCCTTATGCAAGATACGAATGCAAATGGAGGTAGTATTTAACCTCGGAAGGTAGAATGGTATCCTTATGCAAGATGTGAATGCAGATGGAGGTAGCGTTTAAACTCAGAAGGCAGAAAGATAGCCTTATGCAAGATGCGAATGCAGATGGAGGTAGCGTTTAACCTCGGAAGGCAGAAAGGTAGCCTTATGCAAGATGCGAATGCAAATGGAGGTAGTGTTTAACCTCGAAAGGCAGAATGGTAGCCTTATGCGAGATGCGAATGCGGATGGAGGTAGCGTTTAACCTCGGAAGGCAGAAAGGTAGCCTTATGCAAGATGCGAATGCAAATGGAGGTAGTGTTTAACCTCGAAAGGCAGAATGGTAGCCTTATGCGAGATGCGAATGCGGATGGAGGTAGCGTTTAACCTCGGAAGGCAGAAAGGTAGCCTTATGCAAGATGCAAATGCAGATGGAGGTAGCGTTTAACCTTGGAAGACAGAAAGGTAGCCTTATGCAAGATGCGAATGCAGATGGAGGTAGCATTTAACCTCGGAAGGTAGAATGGTAGCCTTATGCAAGATGCAAATGCAGATGGAGGTAGCGTTTAACCTCGGAAGGCAGAATGGTAGCCTTATGCAAGATTAAGGAAGGACAACATAAATTCTTAGCTGGTGTTAAATTGCGGTAGAGCATTGTGATAATGAAGCATCGTTTGTGCTGATAATAAATTTTGGCTTGATGAGTTTGAGGAACGATGTCCGTCCTTTGAGAAAATATTATGTTTTGGGGATTTTGCAATTTTGTGCCTGCATCCAAAGAAAGATCGTGAGTTTTGTAAAGGGGAAAGGTTAGTTCGCATTCCTGCTGGCTCTGCTTGGCTCATTTTCTTGATCATGATGATATTGTCTGTATCATTGGGGTAGCGTTTGCTAAACAAGTTGTTTCAAAAAAATAAATATGCATGATTTTATAAAAGTATAATATACAATCTAAAATAGTTTTAGATGAACCGACGACATGACACGGTTTGAGACATTGCAACCTCTTCTGCTGCAGAATTTTGAGGGTCTTCCTCAAAATTCTGCCCCAATTTGCTATTTGGACGCCTCTAACAGCTGCTCGCGCGACGATTGGCTGAACTTGCTTCAGAATTTTGAGAGTCCTCCTCAAAATTCTGCCCCAGTTGGCTGGGTGAATGCTTGTGGACAGCTGCTCGCTTCAGAATTTTGAGGGTCTTCCTCAAAATTTTGCCCCAGTTTCCAATTGCGGGGAAAAACAGATTTTTATTGAATTGTGACCGAACCATAGGGCTGCCTACGTATCCCCTCTTAAACGGGAATCAGGTCAGGCGTAGTTCAATTTACATCACTGAGAAATCATAAAGATTACACATAGTAGCACTGGACTGCATCTGAATTAATTGGTTTCGGCCAAACTTCTCCGTCCATTTCTGCAAGCATGAGTGTTCCTCCTGTCAGCACTCTATGAACCATGTACGGACCTTGCCAGTTGGGAGAGAACTTCCCCTTGGCTTCATCTTGATGCGGAAATATTTTCTTTAACACCAGCTGCCCTAGTGTGAATCGTCTCAGCTTGACTTTCTTGTTGAAGGCCCTGGCCATTCTGTTTTGATATAGTTGACCATGACATACTACATTCATTCTCTTACCGTCTATGAGGGCTAATTGCTCATAACGACTTCTTACCTACTCTGCGTCGCTGAGCTCAGCTTCCTGTATAATTCTTAGAGATGGAATCTCCACTTCGGCAGGAATAACAGCCTCTGTACCATAAACTAGCATATCGAGAGTTTCCCCTGTTCATGTGCGGACAGTGGTGCGGTATCCCAATAAAGAGAATGATAACTTTTCATGCCACTGCTTGTGTCTTTCTATCATCTTCCTTAGTATCTTCTTGATGTTTTCTGAATCTCCCAGGTTGATGCTTTCAGTCTCGTCTAGTTTGGACTTAGGCCTGTTCTCAAAGTTCTCAACTTCTTTGAAAATCTCGTCAGGTATGTCGTCTTCGTCTAAATCAATATCCGTTTACTGCGTTGTCTCATTGCATGTCACAGTCATCGGTTCATCAAGACAAGTAATAGTAATGCTGTATAAATAAAGTAACGAGAGAAGAAAATAACAATAAATATCGGATTCGTAAGAGAAATTTAGAAGATGCTTTGATGAATTGAATAACTGTTTTGAACATTGAAGATCTTATTGAGGAAATTGAAAAATACGGGAAAAGGAAAATCATTTAGTAAATAAAACAGTAAATAATGCTTGTTTTAGCCTTGTTACCCCGAGGCTCGTCGGGCTTTGGTCGTCTTGATAGACCAGTTCTTGAGATATGTCCCCTTGATTGCAGTCTGTATGCAAGGGCCTTCCTCCTCCTCCTCCTTGAGAACAACACATCAATCCATATCCTCGTCCTCTAGGAACAAACTCCTCATTGCTGCAAGTGCTTCTTCTTCGTCTGATCCGTAAATAATGTTGGCCTGCTTGAAAGTCTGCTCAAGATGAGGTATCGGCTGCTCCAAAGGGTAATAGGGACCGCGCCAAGGTGGCGACCAGTCGTTGAATTCCTGCCAAGTGTACTCATACCCCAGACCGAAAGTGGTGCCATGTTCCTTGAGCTTTATGGGCTTCGTGATCCCTTGGAGGTTCTTACCAAGACCTTTGTCTGGGTCATATCCTCTCCAGTTCAGGATGCTCTCAATCTTGCTATACCACCACTTGTCCTTGTCGATAGCGTTGACCCGCTCAATGTGGTGGTAAGTTCCCCTGCCTATCTTCCTTTTTCCGTCAATCACCGGAATGGTTTGACGACTATAAATGGGGTTGCTACCGTCACCATGAATAATCACCTCTTGGTGGTTCCACTCAAATTTTACACCTAATGTAGCGTTGATGCTACGACCCAGCAGCATGAATCCAGGGTCGTCCCAACAATAGGTTGTAGGATGCTGGCACATCTATCACCTGGAAATCCACTTCGAACCAAGTCGGTCCCATCTGCAGACATAGACTGATCTCCCCCATGGTGGACCTCTTAGAACCGTCGAAGGCTTTCACATTGATCGCTCTATCCCTTATCTCATGTAGCCCTTTACCCAATTCTTGAGTGTTATCAACGGACAGATGTTAAGACTGGAACCTCCATCGATCAAGATTCTTGTGATGAAATGATCTTTGCATTGCACGGTGATGTGCAACGCTTTGTTGTGCCCCAATCCTTCAGGTGGTAGCTCGTCCTCATGAAAAGTGATTTTATGACTCTATAGTACCTGGCCTACCATATTGGCCATTTCCCCGCTAGTGATGTTGTTTGGCACATATGTTTCACTCAACACTTTCAACAAAGCATTTCTGTGTGTTTCAGAATTCTGCAGCAAAGAGAGGATGGATATATGTGCCCGTGTCTTGTTCAGCTGGTCGATGACTGAATACTCCTTAGCATGTACCTTTCTCCACTGGTCATAAGGAATTGTTTCAATAAGGGGAGGCCGGTTGGCAGTCTGCTTGCTTGATTCGACCAGATGCTCAAGGGTGTAGACCCTACCAGTTTTCGTCATACCCTGTGTTGCGACAGATTCCTCAGACCTGACCTTTCCTTTCCTTCTCGCCTCGGCTGTGTAGTCCCAAGGGATAGAATTTGAATAGAAGGGTGGCGTGGTTGACATTGCCATCGGAATTGGTGCGGCCATCCTTACTTCAAACGGAATGTGTGTTCGGGGCGGCAAGACTGCGACCTCTAATGGTGCTGGTGCATTTGCTGGAGATACAAACTCAACTTCAATTGGCACTGGTGACTTTGCAAGTGGCGTTGCTTCAAACTCAAATGGTATATACATATTCACCTCAGCGTCTTCAGATGGTTGAATCTGGACTATGATCGGTTTGAGGGTGACTGCGGGTTTCTTCGGGTCATCGCCTTCTGCGATCAACCCGATTGATCCCTCGGGATCCCAATCATCTTCTATTTCAATCATATGGATACCTCTACCCTTATGGTCTGGCAAAGGATTGTCACAGACGTTTGGAGCGGGGTCTTTTGCCATAATAATCTTGTTGTCAATGAGAGCTTGTATTTTGTCCTTCAGAGAGCGGCATTCTTCGAGTGTGTCCTTTCATGCGGGAATGGTATGCACATAATTTGCTTGGGTTAACCCACTGAGAAGGGTTCTCGGGGGTGGCAGCAGGGATAGGTGTGAAATAACCAGCAACTTTGAGCTTCTCATACAGCTGGTCAATGGGCTCTGCTATGGCGGTGTATTGCTTTATAGGGCGGCAATCAAAATTGGGATGAGGTCTAGGGAAGTTTTGGCGTGCAGGGGGTGATTGGTAATGGGATGGCTGGGAATTATAAGTGTGGTAAACGGGAAGGGGTTGTGAGTACCTGGGCGAAACAGGTTGATATGTGGGCGGTGAAGCTTGGTAGGAAGGTGGTGGAGCTTGGTAATTTGGTGAGGGTGCTTGGTAATTTGGGGTTGGCTGGTATGTGAGTGGAGGTGTTGGATAAGTTTGGTATTTGAGTGGGGACTTGGCTCTTTATGGAATTATTACGGCTCCCACGTCTCTCTTCTTAGACACACCACCGGACTGTAAAGCCTTTTTAGTGGCTTGCAAGGCTTCAAAATTTGTAACCATACCACTTTTAATAGCTTCTTCAATCCGCTCACCCAACTTGATGATGTCGGAGAACTTGTGGCCTTCAACCATCATTAACTGTTCATAATACTGCGGGTCCTGAGCCCGGAAAAAGAACTTGTTCATCTGCTCTTCATCTAGAGCAGGTCCGACTTTAGCGGCTTCGGACCTCCAGCGAGTAGCATACCCGCGAAAGGTTTCTGTAGGTTTCTTCTTCAAATTTTTAATGTAGAACACATCTGGTGCGATCTCTGTGTTGAATCCAAACCTGTCCATAAAAGCAGATGCCATGCTTACCCAGTTTGACCATTTCTTGGGGTCTTGGCTGATGTACCAAGACAATGCGTCTCCCTTCAAACTCCTCATGAACAGATTTATGTGGATTCTTTCATCCTTTCCAACACTAGCCAATTTGTCCTAATAGGTCCTCAAATGGACTCTCAGATCACCGGTAACGTCAAACATTTCAAACTTTGGAGGTTTGTACCCCTCGGGCAGTTCGACATCAGGTTGGATACAAAGGTATTCATAATTCAACCCTTCAATTCCCTTGGTTCCTTCAACACCCTGGACTCGGCTGTTCAATTTCTTAAGTTCATTGGCCAGGTTCCTGATAAGTAAGTCCTTTCCGTCAAACTCGGATGCCTGTGAGATAGGCGGAGTGGAGTGGGTCACGGTTTCCACATAGATGGGATTTTTATAGGTGTGGAAATGGGCCTTTGTGGGGTTTTGAGGTTCTGGGATGAGTAGTGAAGTGTTATTTGAGGTGTGGCAAGCATTGCACTGCGTCGGGAGAGTTTGGTTTTTTGAGGGAGACGTGATGGTGAGGTGCATGATGATTTTGCTGTCTTGAGATATTTTGTGGAGGTGCGGGTTTGAGTATTTGGAAGGTTGACATCGGGGACGCTGGGGGAAAATAACAAGTTGGCCAGATTTCGGACTTGATCGAGTTCTTCCTGAAGCTTCAGCAATTTCTGTTCAAGTGGTGACATGTTTTCATGCAGGACCTAAATACCTCGACCATCAGTGGCCTCTACCCGTTCAATCATACTCTCCTTTTTGGTGCCGTTGGACTCTTCCATCTTACTTTTGCCTTTGTCTTTTCCCTTAGTAGGACTAGGAGGAGAAGTAGGTGGAGGGACCTTGGATCTTGTGCGATAGGCTGATGATGCAAGAATGCCCGAACTAACCTTTGGGGAGGGGAGTAAGAAAAAGAAATAAAAACAAAAAGGTAACCAAGTCAGTAAGGATTATAAAAAGAATATTGCGGTATTTAAACACATAATGCAGAAATGTAAAGCGCGTCCTAAGTTGGGAACCTCTTTGTGCCCGAGGTAGGCCTAGCGACAAATTGATTTGGAGAACTTAAAATGCTAAATGCCTCATTTTATTGATAAGAAAAATAGACAAATCCCAAAACGATAGACGAAAAATAAAAGTCACTAATGGCCATTGGCCTTATTACATTGATAGAAAAATAAAGACACTCCTATCTACTTGGTCCCAGAAGGACCTTCGCCAGACTCCGCATTCTTGCTTTTCTTGTACAGTTTTCCCAGCTCACGAAGTCCCAGTAACAGGTAGGTTCTGGCTCGGTATCCCCCTGCAAATCCCTCAGCCTTTTGACAATCTTTGAGTCTTTTGATGAACTTTTCTTCCAGCTCGACTATACCTCGTTCCAAGTACTCTAGCCTCTTGTTGGCGTTGATAGCCATGTCCTTCCATTCCTCGATCAGTTTCTTGTTGGACTCATGTATCTTGTGGTGGTCATCCTCATATTCCTGGATCCTTTTGTGCATTTGGTTGTATTTGACTTGAGCCTCGACCCTTTCATCTATAACCATGTGACCTCGGACGTACCCCGGATTGCTCTGGCCACCCAAATCCTCTTCAAACAAACCAAGATAGAAAGGGGTACAACCGGCATGATATCTGTCTGGCTCGATGGTGTCTTTCTCAAGTATAACCTTGCAGTGCCACAAGTGCTGAGCTTGGCACTTGTGAGGAATGTCATTATTTTGAAAGTCAGCTCGAAGATGGATCATCTTCTCGGCCCTAGGGATGACTTGCTTCTTTCTTGCTTGACTCATAACTCGAAGAGGGATGTAAGGGTATGTCCCCCCTTAGATCAGTCAGTATCAGAAATGATGCGTCTCGGGATCGAATGATGAATTCATCCGTTGGAAACCATTCAAACATCCATTGAACTTGCTCTTCGATCAAGTTATCAAAAATCTCAACCTATCCCTCGGCATTTTCAGGATGAGCGAACATGTCGGGGATATAATTCATTCTCTTTGGGTAATGGAAAGCGATGTGGTCATCCCACATTCTGCGGTGAATGTCTTGTCGGTATTCGCCTCTTTGGAAATGTTCCATGAGCCACAGTTGAAGTAATAAATTGCAACCTTCGAAATGCTTTGCTCCTTGTTGACACCTTTCTAAGGCCCGTTATATGTCTGCAACGGCACAATGTTGAAGTCTTGCCCATTTAGCCCTTCCATTATGGTCTTAGTTACCATGGCTAGCCTGGTATGGGTCTGTTCCTTCTTCATCGGGAACACGATCAAACCCAAAAAGCAAACCATAAACACGAACACTCGGCGATGGACGTGTCCTAGAGAGGTGATAGCGAACTCGTCATGGTCGGTACAATATGATTTGCTTTAGTCATACCTTTCGTACAAGTAGTCAAAAGGAATGTACGAATCCTCCAATTATGCGTTCCTTTTCAGGCCCATCATTTTGAGGAAAATTTTGCCTGTGCTGTTCTCAAGCATCAACAACCCTAGATTTTCCCATACTAGGTTAGCCAACCTCCTATCTCTTCTATCAAAAGCGTCATTTCGATGTTTCCAAAGCGGAACACGGACCTTTCACGATCCCAGAACAGGGTAGCAGCCTCTATTATCATTTTGTTTGGCTGAATTTCCAGGAGAGATGGTAGGCTACCCAAGTGTTTCCTGACGATGGCTTTGTCGCTAGAGTGCAGATCCTCCCACCAACTCAACAGTCTTGGGTGGATATTGGAGACCATGCCGAATCTGGGGACTTCGTGCCTCATTTGCAAATAAGTTTAGGCCCTTACCCCACCGGACTCGACTATTTATCATCAATAATTAGCAGGAAGCATTTAGTTCTCCAAATAAATGCACAGAACGTGAGGGCGTCTGTTTAGGTTTAGGGAAACCCGATGGACTTTTGGATATGGCTATCTTAAAAGCTAACGTGCGGACGACACTTTAGCTCGACTATGTTTTACCATGATGCATGCAACAGTGCGACAGAGTAAGGTTTCCATGGGGTTTTAGACCGGTACCCTTGAGTGGACAACTCAAGGAGGAAAGGCACGGAACCGTCGACTGTACCGCTGATCGACTAGTTTTACCGCAAATAAGCCTTTCTGAATTTAGTGGATAATAATTTAGGAAGAGCGCAACCACTCATCAAGCGTTGCTATAATAGTTTGTTTGGCACGAGTGGAGTATGGATGTTGAGCATGATTATGCAATAATAAGTATTAAAACAAGTTGTCACGTATTTGCACGTTAAAGAAAGCGGTAAAAACAGCTGTAATGATTTAAAGCAGTTACAAAAGAAAGGAAATCGATTAGTTATTCGTCAAAGTTTCATTTATTCAATGACCAGAATTAAACGGGGATATATAGCTCGGAGACGTAGAACAAAAATTCGTTTATTTACATCAAGCTTTCGGGGGGCTCAAATTGTGGGGTTGATATGTCAAATAAGGATAATCTCACTAGTAAACAACTGTTGGCTTGCCTAACTCCGGTGTTGGGCGCCATCACGACCTGTGTTGAATTTTGGGTCGTGACATAATATGTATATAATATTATATAATAGCAATAGCGCATACAATTAATACATACAATATGTGGTTATATGATATATCATGAGTCCATATTTAATTACTTAATTGGTATATTATAAAGTAGAATATTAAAAATGATAAAATTTTATAATGATGGTACAACTTAACTTTAAAAAGTATTTATGGTATTATGAATTATCGGTACAAATAAATCTTTCCAACTGTCTGTTATATGAATTTTTCTTGCAAATGTTTTAATTAAAATACTTTGAAAACGAATTTAATAGTTATCAAATAACTTGTATGGTCTTATGTTTGTTTATCACATTATAATCTGCATATTATTCTAAATTGTTAGTATGTTGTTGATTAAGCTTGTCACATTCTTAATATTACTGCCCATTACCCTCATTTTAATATAATATTGATATATATATATATATATATATATATATATATATATATTCTTACCCTTGAAATATATATTTTTAAAACTTTATTTTATTGTTCACAATTCTCCAATTGTCTATATTTACTAATACTAAGTGATATTTTTGAGTATTATTCATTTACTTGATATTATTTTTAAATTCAAATTTAAATGTATAAATATTCCTACGTTATATCTATTCTCGTATTTTAAATTATTTTCTAATATAAGATTTTAATTAATTGTTCTTTTAGTATGAGAATCTTTTCTTTCTCGGCATGTAAACGAATCTTCTTAAATAATAAAATTATCCTTATTTTAGTAGCTTTATAGGGAAGTTAATAGAGAACTAAGAAAGAGAATCATGACTAAAAATTCTCTCTACTTCTTCTCACCTTAGACATGGATAAACCAATTTCAACCATGGATTTTCCCGATATAAATTCTATGCAAATCGACAAGAACAACTCTCCTACAAAAAGTCTATCTTACAAACACACCCTGTTATCCAACAACCTATTGTCTCAATCTTCTTTAAACCATGATAGCTCTAATAGTGGCCTGGACCTTACGGATGAGAGTTCAAACTCCATTAACTCGGAGGAATTTATCCCTATTTCCTCTTCTGATAAATCTAGAATATACCTACCTTGGAAATTCTCGGTCATAGTTAAGGTTTTTGGCAAGAAGGCAGGGCACCAGCTCCTTCAAACGAAACTAAAAACCTTATGGCAACCCACTTAACCCCTTAACGTTATAGATTTGGGTTCTGATTTCTACTTAATTAAATTTACAAAAGAAGA
The DNA here is from genome assembly GCA_005239505.1 of Nicotiana paniculata. Taxonomy (NCBI): domain Eukaryota; kingdom Viridiplantae; phylum Streptophyta; class Magnoliopsida; order Solanales; family Solanaceae; genus Nicotiana; species Nicotiana paniculata. The sequence goes on along the minus strand of ML303210.1, from coordinate 113,069 downwards.
AAACATGAATCATGCTCTTCATGATGGGCCATGGTTTGTGCTCAATCATTTTCTCACTGTGAGACGATGGGAGCCTAAATTTACTGCATCAACAACACAACTATCTTATTCAGCAATTTGGCTTCGACTTCCTGAACTCCCCACCGAATTTTACGATATGAAAATCCTACAAGAGGTTGGTCAAAAAATTGGGAAGCTACTCAAAGTGGACAATTGCACATCTTATACATCAAGAGGTCGTTATGCACGAATATGCATTGAAGTTCCTATTGAAAATCCTCTAAAAACTCATGTCTATATAGGAAATCATCGCCAAACTATTTGGTATGAAGGTCTTAACTTATTATGCACAAGTTGCGAATGTTTGAGATACAAAACAGTAACTTGCCCTTCATCCATTTCTTTTCTTCCTTCTTCTTCAATAACCCACCAAACGGCATACAACCCAAACACACCTGCTTCTCCAAATACTAATTTCCACCCTACTACGTCTGCCCCAGCACTGACCGAGACAGTCCATGAGGAATGGAAAATAGTGACTTTCACAAGACAACAATCTCCCACTCATGCACGAAATACTCCAAAATCATAGAGAAAATCTACTTCTTCCACTCTTAGAGATCCCCCTCAACGTGATTGGCAACCAAGTCATGCAACCACTCCGGCCTGGTGGTTCTCTTGGAAACACACTTACCAGATCACACTCACTTAAGAGATGACTTTAACTTCACGGGTTTAGCATCAGTGGGGGCAGAGCACAACAATGTAAGAGGAATAGCTATCCTTTGGGATGATCACACTTTAAAACTAGAGGAAGTGGACCTAACAAATCAAGAATTACACTGCATGATCGAGGTACGTACTTAGCTAAATCTTTTCTATTTTCTGCTATTTATGCAAGTTCTATTTTGCATGAAAGACAACTATTATGACAAAATTTAAAATGCTTAGCAGCGACTTATAATGGCCCTTGGTTAATGGGAGGTGACTTCAATGAAGTCACACGAGTAAATGAAAAATTTGGAGGCCGTTGTGTATCTAATAATAGAATTGATAATTTATTAGTTGTTTAAATGCATGCAAACTCTTAGATCTAGGATACTGTGATAGTAAATTTACATGGACGAATAATCGTCATCACCAACACTCTATATTGGAACGTCTTGATCGATTACTGGCAAACTATTCTTGGATTAATTTATTCCAAGAAGCCCAAGTTCGCCACCTTCCTTGTACACACTCCGATCATTGTCCTTTACTACTTAGTCTATTACCAACAACTCCAAGTGCTACTAATCCTTTTCGTTTTGAAAGTATTTGGAGTACCCACCCTACACTAAGACCACTAATAGCTGATGTGTGGAGACAAAATAACCACTGCCTCCTTCCAGCAATTCACCAATTCCAAATTGACGTCCAACATTGGAATGTAACCACTTTTGGTAATATTTTTAAAAGAAAACTAAATCTTCTCAATTGAATAGAGGGCATACAACGATCCATACCTTACCCTAAAAGCTACTTCCTACAAAGTCTTGAAAGAGACTTTAATCAATGATTTTAATAATATCCTAAAACTAGAGGAAGGCTTTTGGAAACTAAAATCACGCATAAATTGACTTAATGATGGTGATGCAAATACAAGATTTTTCCATCTAACTACCCTCCATCGAAGAAGGAAAAATAAAATCAATGCCTTGAAAGATGAATCAGGAAATTGGCATTTTGATTCTGAATACATCCATTCTTCAGTCGTAAACTACTATGCCAACTTGTTCACTACCTCTTTATGTTCAGTCCCTCACAAATCTTTCACAAACAATTATGGAATGTTGACTTCTTCCATGTCAAATGATCTTATTAAATCACTCACGAACTTTGAAATTGTGACTTCCATTAATTAAACCTTACAAGGCCCCTGGGCCAGATGGCCTTCACCCCCATTTTTATCAACATTACTGGCCCGAGGTGCAGGAATCAGTGCTCACATTATGTCATCAGATCTTTACTATGCAAAGTATCCCTGAGGACATCAAACATATTTATGTCTAATTCCAAAGCTATAGACTGCTTCCATGTTAACCCATTATCACCCTATTAGCCTTTACAATACCATTTATAAAGTAATTACTAAAATAATCGTCAATCGTATCAAGCCTTACCTGACACGTATAATAGGGCCAACTCAATCCAGCTTCCTAAAATCCAGGAGGGCTACTGATAATGCAATTATTTTCCAAGAGATACTTAAACATTTTACTCAAACAAAGGGCAAACATGGTCTTGCTTTAATTAAATTAGACCTCGAAAAGGCTTTTGATCGAATGGAATTGTAACGACCCGACGGGTCGTTTTGCATTGTCGGACCCCGTGCCCCTAAGTGAAACTTCCCATAGAGGCTTATTGTGATTTATGACTTGCGGGGGCGGGTGGTCCGAGATTCAGAAGTGTTTAGAGTGCTATAGGAACACTTGGTTCCTTAAGGTTGTCCTTTAAGGACAAGTTTGACTTCGGTCAACATTTTGGGTAAACAACCTCGGAATTAAGTTTTGATGATTCTGATAGCTTCGTACAATGATTTCGGACTTGGACGTATGTTCGGAATGGGTTTTGGATGACCCGGGAGCATTTCGGTGCCCAATATTGAAATAAGAGTTCCTTAGGTTCCTATTGTGGTTTGGGATGTGTTTTTGAGTTATCGAGGTCCGGATGGAATTCCAAGACCGGGAATAGTTTCCTTATGTCATTTATGACTTGCCTGCAAAATTTGGTGTCATTCCGAGTAGCATAGGTCGGTTCGGCACGTTGTTAGCGAAGTCAAGAAAACTTTAAGTTCCTAGGTTTGGTTCTAGGGGTTTTGAGGTGTGATTTTCAGTTTTAGCATTGTTTTGGGTGTTCCAAAGGCTCGAGCAAGTCTGTATTATGATTTGGGACTTGTTGGTATATTTGGACGGGGGCTCGGGTGGGCCCTGGTGCCTCCCGGACACCACACGAAGCCAAAAACCAGCTGAAATAGCTGCTGGTGCACCTGTTCTGGTGTAACCGCATGTGCGGTTGCCCAGCCGTAGGTGCGGGACCGCTCTTGCGGTCCCAGCCTCGCAGGTGCAACACCTAGCGGGAAGCCCATTTCTCGCAGGTGAGGACAAAGTTCCGCAGGAGCGGAGCCGCGGGTGCGGTCTCCTCTCCGCAGGTGCGGGCCCAGGCTTCCTCGTCCATTTCCGCAGGTGCGAGCCATTGCTCGTACGTGCGAGACCATAGGTGTGGTCCTTGAGACGAAGGTGCGGAACCACTGTCAGGCATTGTGTTTCTTTAAAATACGGTATTCTTCATTTTTTCTTCATTTCTTCCTCCAGTAGAACACTTTGAGAGCTTGGAAAAAAGGCTCCACGACCCAACCACTGAAAGGTAAGTAAATTTTATCCTAAAGTTAGTTAATGCATGTATTCTTAGTAGAAAATTTAACTACTTAATTAGTGAAAAATTTAGGAATTTGGGTAGTAACCTAGGGCCTTCGAGAATTTAGAAAATTACACGTGAATTGGCTATGAAATTATACAAGAATCGTATATTAATGATCCTTAGGTTATGGGTGAGTGTTTCCTTCAAAAAATTTTGGAATCCGAGCATGCGGGCCCGGGGTTGGATTTTGGGATTTCTTCAAGAATTGTGAATTAACTAAATAGTAGGAGGATTCCATGATTTGGATATATATTGATATGTTTGTATATCATTTAGATAGTTTGGAGTCTGTGGGTGTCAAGTTTGGAGTTTCGACCACGTTCTTTACTCGGAGAGTAGGCTTGACACGGGGTGAGTCTCCTTTCTAACATTGTAAGAGGGAATTGTCCTTCTAGGTGATTTAAATGACTATGTGCTAATATTTATGGGGGCTACATATGCGCGAAGTGATGAGAGTCCGTACGTAGCGACTATTATTGTTATGTCCGGGTAGTTAGGCCTACACCATGCCTTATGTCTCCCTTGAAATGAACTATACGCTTAGTGAATTCATGTTACATGCGGCTTGTTTCCCTGAGATCATGGAATTTAAGTAATTTTAAGGAATTGTTCATGAAAAGTAATTTATAAAGAATAAATGTGTGGATTGTGTGTGCATGTGACTGCTTCGTAATTTACATTCCGCAAGCGGAGTGTTATTTCCCCCACTCTCATGGGAGCGGGCCATACGCCATGGCAAGATTGAAAGATATATATTATGGTTCGGGTCGTTCGACCCTCGGCAATGCACAAATATGATCATTATGATGGCTCAGGCCGGTTATCCTTATCCTATATGCGCATATTAAATTGTTAATGATACTTTTATGGATTTTGAGTGGTCAGATATATTTTTAAAGAAAAGAAAAGAATAATGAAGTAGAAATTGTATATTTACTTCCAGTATTTATTTGAATTACTATTATTCTTAATGTTTACTGCTTTTATCATCCTTGTATGTCTGTTATTGATATTATATCTTGCTAATCATTTTGTTGGACCTTAGTGAGTGTCAAGTCGACCTCTCGTCACTACTTTTTCGAGGTTAGGCGGGATACTCATTGGGTACATAATTGTTTATGTACTGATACTACACTTCTGTACTTAATTGTACAGTTTCTGAGGCCGATGCATCTGGTTATCAGACCGGAACTCGATTTTGATCATAGTTGGATCTGACTTCACGGTGAGCTGCTTCTCCTGACGATCCTCGGCAGCACAATGGAGTTTCTTTCGCTTATTTCCCATCTATTTCTTTCAGACAGTGGGATTGTATATTATATTTTTGTATATTCTGTTAGCATGCGTGTATGACTTGTGACACTAGATCCTGGCACACACGTAGTGGTTATTTTGGTATGTAGGTCTGTATATACATATAGTGGCTCACGCCTCTTTACGACTGCTTTTGGTTAAAAAAATGGCTTTTATTTTTGTCAATTAATGTTTTGAACTTTAAAGCTTGGCACATGTTGGGATGCTTACTCAAAAAAGGGAAAAATCCTTAGTAATCTGAGTGTGGGATTGCCTAACCCCAGTGTTGGGCACCATCACGACCTGAGTTAGTATTTTGGGTCGTGACAAGAATGGTCTTTTGTATTGAGTGCACTCATCTTTTTCTATTTTTCGCAACCACTTATTAACCTTATAATGCTATGTATTTCTACTTCATCCATGTCCATAGTTATAAATGGATCACCCACTCCGTACTTTACTCCATCATGTGGCCTTAGACAAGGAGATCCTTTATCTCCGTATCTCTTTCTACTATGCATGGAAATGCTATCAAGAAGTATTAACATTGCGGTTGATTACACTACTTGGGACCCAATTAAACTGTCTAACAACGGACTACCAATTTCACACTTACTGTTCGCCGATGATATAATCCTTACTACCAAAATTAGTACTAAATCTTGTTACACTATGTTGATCATATTATTTACTTCACTACTCACTCAGGCCAAAAAATTAACTTCCAAAAATCAAAAAAAAAATTTCCGAAAAACACCATAGATACGGATAAAGCTCTTGTACTTTCCTCCTTCAATATGAAAGAGGGCACTACCTTTGGAAAATATTTGGGATTTCATATATCGTCCTCACGATCCAGTCCAAGAGATTATCAATTTCTAATTGATAATTTCAAAACACGCCTTGCCGGTTGGAAGACAAAATTCCTCTCCAAAGCTGGAAGAATTACCTTGATAAAATCCACCCTCAATTCTCTCCCAAACTATGTCATGCGGCTTACAAAACTGCCTTCTTATACCTCCATAGATTAGATCAATACCAAAAAAATTTCCTATGAGGGTCTACCACTTCAGTTAAAAAATTACATCTTATAAAATGGGATCGTATTACAACGGCAAAAAATATAGGGGGCCTGGGTATTCCTAATCTTAAGGTAAAAAATAGCTACTTACTCGCCAGCACTGCATGGAGACTTTTCCAAAACCCAAAATTGTTTTGGGCCTCCGTTCTAATTTCTAAATATGTAAATACTGCTCACCACGCTCCACCCAATCAACTACTTGGAGGAATATCATACAAGGATGGCACCATTGTCAACAGGGAATATTATGGAGGCCAGCGAATGGTACCAATATTAATTTTTGGCATGACGTTTTGGTTTAAACCAAATACCACATTGAGACAATTACTACAAGGTCCACTACTCGAACATGAAGTACATGCAACTATTTCTTCTCAACGCACAAATAATTCTTGGAACTTCTCTTCCCTATCATATGCCATTCCGGATTCCATCTTAGAATCTTTATAGCACATACTTCCCCATCAATAAACAAGCTTATGATCGTATTATATGGGGGCTGACACAAGATGGAAAATTTACCGTGCAATCATTCTATAATTCACTAAATAATTCTAACATACACTCCTCCCAAAGTATCCAAAATTTCAAATGGATATGGAAGTTAAAACTACCTCCAAAAATTTCTAACTTTCGGCTACTACTCCACAATCGACTTCCAACAGCCTCATATCTTCACCACCTCAATATAGTGCCTTCAATGAATTGCCCAGTATGTACTACCACTATTAAAACAACAACTCACATATTTTTTGAATGCCAAGTAGCCATTACCCACTTGAATCAACTAATAATAAGCATACCACAACTTCCTATGACGTAATCCCAAGCGAATGAATGGATCCATTCTTTTATCACAATAGCACAAACACCACCGGTACAACCACTTCCACTACCAACCTTAATTCCTTTCACACTTTGGAACTTGTGGAAGAATCATAAAAATAACACCTTCAATCATGCAACTGGCTATGTCCACTTGGTATCTCTTCTAAATTCCGTACAGGAATTCCTCTATCTCGGCCCTAATCGCTCAAATTCACAAGAGCATAAAATTCCAATTTACATTAAATGGGAGCCTCCATCTTCACCCTTACTTAAACTAAATACTAATGGAGCTACCACTTCGCGCTCACAACTCACAGGATACGGCGGCATAATTAGAGACTCTTAGGAAATTTGAAACTAAGATTTTCTGGGACCATCTATGTTGCAACTCAAATTCAAAATGAACTTCTGGCTCTATTACATGGTCTGCAGATAGCTCTTACACATATATTTACACCACTGGAAGTGGAAGTGGACTCCACTGAAGTTATCACTTTACTGCAAAATCCTAATGATGTTCACTTTGATTTAATAAACGACTGCAGCTGCGTCCTCGTTCAACTGGGTAATCCACAGGTCAAACATGTCTATAGGGAGCAGAACAAAGTAGCGGAGAGACTGGCACACCACCTTTTGGAGTCATCTTCAACAGTCCACAATACACTATATTATGAAGTACCTAGTTTTGTCACAACACAGCTGCATGGTGACCAAATGGGTGAAGGCTCCCATAGAAATATCTCACCAAAATTAATGGGGAGACCAACACCTTCCTTTTGTCTTTTGCAGAACCGTCGAAATACACCCATGAAACAACATGTAGTAGAAAGAATCCTAGTAGAACTCTCAGCTTTGCTCCCTATATTTTTGGCTGGATAGTGTATTATTTAGTATATAATATGCTGTAATATGTGTGTAATATGTACTTTGATTTAATTAATATTATCTTTCATTACCAAAAAAAAAGAATCTTCTTAATTCTCTCTTTCTTGAACATTTTTATTGATCTTCTCCTTTGTTTCTTATATCCCTTGCTTTAAGTATTTGAGATATCTAACATCACCCTGATAGGAATCAGGGAACATTTGTTCAACTGCTTCCCCCAAATATCTATCAATGCAAAAAAAAATGTTTTCGATGAAATAAATATCTCATATTCATTGTACCATCAGCAGTTTTAATGTCAACTATGCTATGACTGTGGTGTATGGATATAACAACCTAGATATGAAAAAGGAGACGTGGAAAAAGCTCAAAAACCTATCACAAATTATAAATCAACCATGGCTATTATGGGAGGGACTTTAATGCTATTATCTATACTCAAGATAGAATGTCCAAGGTTGCAGTAACACAAGTAGATATTCAAGATTTTGCAAACTTTGTTCAAATGCAATAATGTCTGAATCCCTTGGAGAGGGGAGTTCTTTACCTGGACAAAGGAGAAAATGGGAGAAGACATGGTAATTAGCAGGATAGGCAGAGCATTGGAGATTGATGATTGGATGCTGAACCTTGGTCACCTAACAGTTGAAATTGGGGATCCATTTATCTCAGATCATTCACCACTCACGCTGAAGTTTTAGAGAAGAAACAATAACATAAAAGTGACTTTAGGGTTTCTAAATGTTTGGACTGAACATGAAGAATTCCAGAGAATTGTTAATGAAGGATGGCATGGTGCTCAACATTCTTGCAAGTTAGCCACTATCTACTGGTCTGACTTTAAGAATTTAAATACCAGAGATGACAAAAATATAACAGATAAAATAGATCAAAGGAAGGACGTGATTGACTGTCAACAAGAAATGAACAGAGGCTACTCTGATCAGATAAGGATGATGGAGAAAGATGCCAGGTTTCGATTAGAGAAATGGTCACTCATTGAAGAGAAAATACTACAACAAAAATCAAGATCTCACTGGATTGATGTTTGGAGATAGGAAAAAATAAATATTTCTTTGCAATGATGAAAGACAGAGCAAACAGAAAAAACATTACAACTTTAACAACACTAAATGGTGCAGTTTTGGTAGACCCTAAGAGTATCAAGAGAGAGATTGTTGATTTCTATAAGTCCCTTATGGGAACTGCAACTACAACCTTACCTGTAAACATGCAACTACTGAAGAAAGGCCCTCAACTGAATCACCAACAAACACTGGAGCTTGTTAAAGTATATACGGTTGAAATCGGAGCCACCCGATTTTACTATTTGATTGAGATTGGAACATTGTATCGAAAGTCAACTTCGTCCAAATCATGGAGTTGAGGCATTGAGTTCGAGATCAAAGTCCCTTTCGAGCTCGAGGTTAGTATCAATCGAAGCCAAGGGAGACAGACTCCGAGTAACATCAGAGATAACTTAGTAACGGCAGAGCGAGATATCCGTGATTGATCGAGGATCATGGTGTAAATCTCGGAACTGATCAAATCAGAAGCGGTTAATTAGCTAGTTATATGTTTTCCTTCTGTAACTAGTGTAACGACCCTACTGGTCGTTTTGAGAAATTGCGTTCGGTTCGGCAGTTTGAGGTCACAAGTAGCTTCACCCGGTGTATTATGGCTTGTGTGCATCATCGGTTCGAGTTTTTGAGAAGTTCGGAAAGGATTTTTAGAAGTGACTTTCATTGTGACGACCCAAAATCCCACCATAGGTGTCGTGATGGCACTTAGTCTCTAAGACTAGGTAAGTCGATTACAATTACAATTCAATTCATTTTTTTTAAAAATAGAATTTATTACAAGAAATAGAAATAGAAATAAGTGTCAAAACTAACAGCGGAAATAATCAAACAACCTCCCAAGACTGATAATACTTAGTCACGAACTCTAACGAATACAAACAAGGATCTTCAAGGATCATATATATACAATACTGTTGAAATAATAATTAACAGTACAATAAAATAGAAAGGCTCCAAGGGAATGCGACGACCAAGCAGCTCTACCTTGAATCCCTTGCGATCAATACACTAGCTCTGCTCAAGTCCGATATCTCCAATACCTGGCTTTGCATAAAATGTGCAGAAGTGTAGTACGAGTACACCACAGTTGCTACCCAATAAGTATCAAGACTAACCTCGGTGGAGTAGTGATGAGGTACATTCAAGACACTTACTAGTTTAATAACATGTGCAATATAGCATACCAAAATAATAGGAAACAAATAACAATGATGGCAACAATAATCAACCAGTGATATAAATATCAGGGCAACAAGAACATATTGCTCAACAAATAATAAATGCAAGTACAACCAATTAATCAAGTCCTTCAAATATAAATCTTTCGCCTACAAATCTTTCAAGTAATAATCTTTAGGATATAATACTTTCCAATAAATATGTTTCGAATATATTTCTTTCAAATAAATATTTTTCGAATATAATTCTTTTAAATGATATTTTGAATATGGTCCTTTCAAATAAAAGTCACTCTGTGACACCTCATTTCATAATCATAAAATACGGGTCTCAGCCCACTTTCATATTTCTACGACACCTCGTGCCAAATTTCCCTATCACAACCGCATGGACAACTCACATGCCAATATCATCATCATTTACTCACGTCACCTCCTGCCCACATTTCATATCACAACTGCACGGAGAATTCACATGCCAATATCATTTTTTTTTATTATATAACCACGGCACCTCGTGCCCATATTTTATATTATAACTGCACGGACAATTCACGTGCTAATAATAAATTCATCATTTTTCCCGGCACCTCGTGCCCATATCATAATCCGTCCGGCAATATCCACATGCTCATAATTTCAACATATATCTGATTAGTATCAAATTCATTGAATTTATAAAGTAAATTGCGCAATATATAAAAGAAGTCACAAGGAAATCACAACATCACATAAAAATCACCAATACATTAATCTCACATCATCACATATTACCCCAAAAATAGCCACCCCTATCTCTCCTATAGCCACCCTTATCACTCTTATAATAGCCACCCTTATCGCTCCTATATTAGCCTCCCTTATCGCCCCGTTTAATAGCCACCCTTATCGCTCCGCCCAGACAATATCCCAACACACATAACCACAGTGAAATGCCCACATATTATTAATAGTGGAATGCCACCCTTATTTGCCGTATAACAGTAATCCAAATCACACAGCAATTTGCACGGATATTACCACGACAATACAAAATAACAATTCATATTATAAATTGCCCATAGGCCACAACCAAATTCCAAAGATAGAACAAAATTAAATAATTTCACAGCTAATAGTCCAAGGCTCCACACAACGTATATAAAACCTCGATAACAACAAAGATGAAAAATTAACTCAGTATAAAACGACACATTCTTTAACCCAAATTTTGATAAATATATTAATACCTCAATTTAAACTTAATTAATTATTCGCAGATGGAAAAATCCATAATATAATTATTTCCAAGAAATATCAAATCAACAAACACACGGAATTCACATGAAAATCCAAATGGAAATTACATAAAATTATTACATAAATACAAACCAAACAAACAAAGAATGAGGCATGACAAATCAAGGATTTACTAAGTTTTCACTTTAGTACATAAGGGTGTCTGTGAATTTTAATGGATATAATTTGCACATATAAACCAAGTACGTACTCGTCACCTCGCGTACATGATTTCCATTCATACAATTTCCACATAGACTCCATTCCTAAGGGGTAATTCCCCTACTCAAGGTTAGGCAAGATACTTACCATTTTGAAGTTAGGCCGATATTCGAAAATCGCCTTCTTATTTGAATCAACCTCCGGATAGCTCCAATCTATCCAAATTAATTTTATAACTTCATTAGAATTCATCAGAAACAATTCCGGATAATATAACATCGACTTACAATTTTATTCTAAAGAGTCAACCAAAGGTCAATGCGGGACCCCCCTCTCGGAACCCGACATAATTTTCACGAAATTCGAACGGCCATTCCGATACGAGTTCAACAATACCAATTTTATCAAATTCTGATAACGATTCGACCTCCAAATGTTAATTTTTCATTTTTGGAAGATTTTACAAAATTCTTAATTTTTCAACCATAAATTCACGGATTCATAATGTAAATGAGTATGGAATCATGAAATGTAGTCAATATAGGATAAGGAACACTTACCCCAATGTTTCCCTTGAAAAAACTGCTGAAAATTGCTTCTCCCGAGCTCTAAAATTGTCAAGAATGAATAAAAATGGCTTACTCCCGAATATAAGCTTGTTTTCAGGAATGCGACTTGCTCATTATTTCCAGCCAAAACAAAAGGCAGTACCAGCCTTCACTAAATCGATCATAACTTTTTGTACAAATGTCCAAATGATGAATGATTTAACTTTTTGAAAACTAGACACCAAGGGATAAAACTTTCATTTGTTGATCATCACCCAGTTCCTTATATATTGCGAGTTATAATCTTCTAGTCATCCCCATGAAACAAAATTTTTTGGCGATTTCAAAACTCTTTCCAAACAGCCTTTAGTTTATTAACCATAACTTTTTGTACATAACTCCAAATGACAAACGGTTTGGATTTCCGAAAAGTAGAAAAAAATTCTACAACTTTTAGTTTTATATCATCTCCAAATTTCTTATAGATTGCAAAATATAAGCTCCCAAAGTCCCAATCAAAAATGGCAAAACGACTGGTTTTTGGTCCTTATGTTGCTGCCCAGTTTCGCACCTGCGGCAGATTTATCACGCCTGTGAGCTCGCTTCTGTGATGAATGCCCAGCACTGCCCAACCCCCTTTCCATTCGCTTCTGCGACGAGTTTCACGCTTCTGCGATGTCGCTTTTGCAGCCAAGGCATCGCAGAAGCGATGCACCAGAAGCTGTCCAGAATAACAGAAAATATTAGTAGCTTCAATATCCAAATCCAACTCCGTTAACCTTCCGAAATCTACCCGAGGCCCTCGAGACTTTAACCAAATATGCCAACATGACCCAAAATACAATACAAACTTAGTTAAGGCTTTAAACCATGTCAAACAATGCTGAAATTACGAATCACGCATCGAATTGAATTATGAATTGTGAAATCTTCCAACTCCTATATTTTGCGCCGAAACACATCAAATTAATCCAGAATGACTTCAAATTTTGCATGCGCATCATAAATGACGTAACAGATTTGTTTCAATTTTCGGAATCAAAATCCGACCTCGTTATCAAAATTTTCACCTTTAGTCAATTTTTTTAAAAATCTTCTATTTTCCAACTTTCCCCAAAATGCGTCGAATTGTCCTACGGACTTCTAAATCCAAATCCGGACACATGTCTAATTCCAAAATCACCATGCGTCATTTTCTCTAAAGTCAACTCTCCGGTCAACTCTTTCCATTTAAGCTTCAAAATGAAAATATTTCTTTAAATTTAATTTCGAATCATCCAAAAACCAAACTCGACCACGCACGCAGGTCATAATACATATTACAAAGTTGATTGAGACCTTAAGTCACTGAACGGGGCATAAATTCTTAAAAGGACAAGTAGGGTCGTTACATTCGTTTGAGAAGCTTGAAGTTGAAAGAATTGATCAAGATGTGACTTTTGAGTATTTGACCTCGGATTGGAGTTTTGATGGTTCCCATAGACTCAGGTGGTGATTTTGAACTTAGGCATCCGTCCGGATTTTGATTTGGAGGTCCGTAGGATAATTTGAAGCATTTCGGCAAAAATTAGAAAGTTGAAGTTATTGAAGAATTGAGAGGTTTGACTGACAGTTGACTTTCAGAATATAGGGGTTGCAATGATATTTCGAGAGTTGGAACACCTTCGTCATGTCATTTAGGACTCGTCTGCAAAATTTGACATCATTCCGGGTTGAATTGATTGATTTCGGCACAAGTTTTCGAAGTTGGAAGACTTGGAAGTTTACAAGTTCAATTCTTGGCGCTATTCGTCGTTTTGGCGTTGTTAGATGTGATGTGAGACCTTGAGATAGTCCGTGTTAGGTTATGGAACTTGTTTGTATGTTTATACAGGGTCCCGGGGGCCTCAGATGTGTTTCGGATGGGCTACGGGCCAATTTCTTCTATTTTTGGATTGCTAATTTCTGGTGTATGGTGTTCTCTTTCGCGACCGCGTAGATCCATTCGCGATCGCACAGATCCAGTCGCGATCACGTAGTGTACTATTGACATGCCATATTTTCCTTCATCACATTCGCATTGTTAGGTTCGTGATCGGGAACATGTAATTTCTTATGCAACGCGTTCACTTCTAAATGTCCGAGATCCCGTAGTGTTAGCCTTGGTGAGAGCCCCAACTTGTTCTTCGCGTTCGCGTCTCTGAGTATGCGATCACATAAGCTTAGTCCACTATTATCCGCGTTCGCATCACCTTGTTCGCGTTCGCGTAGGGTCGTTTGGGAATCCTTCTTTTTCTTCTTCGCGATCGCAAGTGATGCTCTGCGATCGCGATTGATTAAACGTCTGGGCAAAATATAAATCTTAAAATCGAGGGTTAGGCCATTTTCACCATATTTTGTGTTTTAGACCTCGGTTTTGGGAGCTTCTTAGAATTAAATATATTTCATGATTTTATCTTTGTTTTTATCATTTAATTTATGTTTTAAGTTGAGGAAAATGTTGGTTTTTGAAGAAAATTTCCAAAATGAAAAATCATGATTTGAGGGATGAAATGGTATCGGAATTTGATAATTTTTGTGTGGTTGAACTCATATTGGAATGGGTATTCGGATTTTGTAAAACTTTTCAGGTTACGAGGTGCGGTCCGGGGGTCGACTTTGTCAAAACTCATTTTACCCCTTCGAAAGTCGTCGTGACGGCACCTAGTCGCTACGATTAGGTAAGCCTATTAACATTGAAACAATCGAGAGTAGATAATAACAAAAACCAACTAAACTTCAAAATTACTACATAAAGGTAAAAATGTCGCTTGACATATACACGTAAAGCCAATTTATCAATTATACACATAACTTCCAAAACCACGGAACCATGAGTCACAAACTCTACGAAATCTATCTACAGTCTGCTATACAAAAGTCTAACAAGTACAGTAAAAAAAAATAGATATAGAGGGGGACTCCGAGGATCTGCGGATGCGTGCAGATATACCTTGAAGTCTCCGGTGGCTGCTGCTGACTAATACCGAAGCTGACGAGAAGCACTTGGATCTGCACACGAAAACATGTGCAGAAAGGGCGTGAGTACACCACAATAGTACCCAGTAAGTGCCTAGCCTAACCTCGGTCGAGTAGTGACGAGGTCAGGTCAGGACCCTACCGGTATATATATAATAAATTTAAGNTGAGTTGAGGGCTTTCTTGACTTCTATTTATTGTAGATTTCTGTAATCAATTTACCGTAATATATATATATATATATATATATATATATATATTACGGTAAATTGATTACAGAAATCTACAATAAATAGAAGTCAAGAAAGCCCTCAACTCAGAACAAGGAATAACAACATGGGGATCTCCAGAGATACCGTCTCATAGTCCCAAATTAAATATGCAATACAGGAAAATCTCCCGGAATACGTCAGTAGTCCCAAAATAAGTATGCAGTACAGGGCAATCTCCCAGAATACGTCCGTAGTCCCATAATAAATATGCAGTACAGGGGGGTCTCCTGGAATACATCTGTAGTCACAAAGTAAATATGCAATGTTGGGGATCTCTCGGAATGTGTTCTGTAGTCCCAAAGTAAATATGCAGCTCAATCAATAAATATAATAGTAGCAGAAGTGAAATTTACAGTTTAGGCTATGTCCAAATTAAGGAAAAACAGGAGTTTCACTAAACATGTTGCACAGAGTTCAAATAGGCAGTCAAAACACATAGACATGCTTTCCTAATCTAAACAAGGTAATTACATATACTAGTGTAGTTAAAATAAGGCAAAAACGGGTTATGATTTGATGGAAAATAGAGTTTTACAATAATAGCCCGTGTACGTACTCGTCACCTCACGTACACGGCGCTCATATATCAAGTAGTACCAAAATCCTAAGGGGAAGTTTCCTCCACACAAGGTTAGGCAAGCCACTTACCTCGAACCAAGCTCATATCAATCTGAAACCACGCTTTTGCCACGAGTATCCAAATCCGAATGGCTAAAATCTAATCAAATCAATTACGTGTTGATACTCAATTTTTCCTAAAAATTATTTAAATATGCATATATGTCTTCAAAATCATGCATTAGCATCAATTGGTATTTTTCCACAATTTTTTACATATTTTATTAATTTGCCCAGTATTTTATTCCAATAAATAATTACAAAATTGCATCACAAATGATTTCAAATCATTTTCTTGATTTAATATTACTATTATGGTCCTATTAAGTCCAAATTATTCTATAAATAGCCAATTTGACTCCTTTTGGCTACAATTGCAATAACTTTGCAATTATAGCCCATGTGTATAATGTATGTATTATTTTTTTACCATAAATTAGTCTTTTGTATTTCAAATACTAAATAACCATTTTTAAAACATCTCTATACATGAAATTCATTTTTTATAATTAGTAATTATTTTACAAATTATTTTTTTAATCAATTTATTAGGGGTATTTAACAAAAAGCCATTTTTATTTTGATTCTAGCCGAAACTAGAAAGCGCAAATACCTGATACACTAGCCCAATATAACCCAAGCCCAACCCCTACCTAACCCGACCCAAATTCTTGTTAAATCCCGACCGTTGATCATTTTGATCAACGGTCCAAATCCCCCTTACTATAATTAAACCCAAACGACCCCCCCCCCCCTCTCCAAACCCTCTCATTTTCACTCACCCTCTCCGCCGTTACACTTCACTCTCCTCTCCAAATCCTCTCTAATACTAACCCTAACTCTCACCTCGGCGCCTCACATATGTCGTCAACCATGGTGATTCCTCACCACCCTCAGGCCTCTCATGGCTCTCTTATGCCGGTATTACTTGTCTCTAAGGCCCTCAAGGGACGAGGGTCAGTCCACTCAGACCTTGGGCCTGTTCTTGCTTGTTTCAAGATGCCATGGCTCGATCTTGAGTAAGATCTTTCTATTTTTGCCTAAACCTATAGGTCTCTAAGCTGGTCTCTTCATCTCTGCGTTATTTTTACGAAAACCTACTTTCATCTATTGAACTTCTCAGATCTGTACAGATCTGATATGGATCGAACTGTTTTCCGTTTGTTTTTAATAAAACCCACTTTCATCTCTCGAACATATATCTAAGATGGATCAATCTATTTTCCGCTTGTTTTTATGAAAACCTTCTGATTTTAAGTGTCTGTTCATTTCTTCCTAACTAGGGTTTACTGAAAATCATCTTCTCCAAAAGTTTTTCGATTTTGAATGTTTAATCTTCTCTTCTTATGTGCTTTTAACCAATTTATGTTGAGTTTGCCTAAACCCTAGTCTATTTATGCTAAAACTCCATTTTTCTTATACTTTGCTTCGATTCTAGGTTTTTCGTTTTTGATCTGTGCTTTGATTCTCATGATTTTCCTTTAGCTTAATTCGATATCCTGTGATTTTTACCCTAGTATATCTTTATTAGGGTTTGTGATTCTACTCTCGATTGATCCAGTATGTTTATGCTTGGCCTACTTGTTTATTCATGGAAACCTATATCGTTTTCCTCAAAATCAGTATTATTTCGAGTCCTTGATTCACTGATTTGCTATGGTAATACCTATATGCTGATTCTGGTTATTTCCCCTATTTTTCATAACTGTTAATTATTTCTTGCCTTATCTTTGATTAACCGTGAAATTTGCTGACTCTTACTAAGTGTTTCCTTAATTAAACTCTTTTGTACTTACCCCTAAGTACCTACTCTGTACCTAAGGTTGCTTGATTTCCTTCTTTAAATTATCTTCCCTGCTCTTGACCGTTGGTTGATTACCCTTAATTGGTGGAAACTTGGTTGATTTTATGTATGATTGAATCTGTAATTTTTCCTAATTGCTACATAGTTAATTCTTTACCTTATTATGTCTAGCTCTCAACTGCTATATATACTCTCCTCCATTCTCACTTCTAGGACACTGACACTGAACTAAAAACACACGAACACATTAGTTCAAAAAGCTCTCTCTCATATTCAAAGCTTTTCTGCTCTTTCTTTCTTTGTTACTTACTTACCACTGTTCTAAATTAGCCGGCTGCAAGCTAAGGCTAATTATTGTGCTCTCCCATCCTTCACTTTGTGTTTACTACCCCCTTACTGGTATGTTCTGATTTAATTGCAAGTCCCAAAGCCAACATGTTTCTGTTACATTTTTAGTTTATCATGTTTCTGATCTGTTTCTATCTATGGTTTTGTTGTTCAACATATAATTGACATGCCTACATCATTGTTCATCTAGCATATTATGTTATGCCCCACTCCCCTTTAGGATCACTATGCTTATGAATATGTTACCCCCTTGTAGTATGTACCAATATGATCTGCTCTATCTCATGTTTACCTATTTTCTAGCATGAACCTTTCTTTGCAAAGCAATTTGTATCCTAAGTTGTCTTGATTCTGTGTTGATTCTGAAATTCACGTTGTGTTGATACCATTAGTTATCCCCTAATCCCCATAAACCCCCTACAAGTACTTCTATGATCCTGTATACTATGTGCTCTATGTGTCCCCAATTCCCATCACCCCTGTATGAAGGACTATGATTTGAATGTGCTGAATCTGTTTGTGTTGTGATTAGTCTACTGTTTGTTAATTGTCCTACTCTTGTCAACAAACTATTTTTTACTAAACAACTCTCCTATTTTATAAAACAGTTTCAACTAAGTGTTTTTCCAAACGCTGCCTTTCCTATTAAAACATTTTCAAAACTATGCACGTACTCTCACACTACTATTAGGTCCTTAGGTTCTGCCCCTCCAGTGTATGCTTGCCTTAGGATTCCTATGAACTCTGGTGCACTGGGGCTGGACCTTCCACACTGCACTTACTCAATTATGGTTATCAAATCTCGGTGTGAGCATTGCCCGGGATCCCTTGAGGTCCTTAGGGAACTCTGACACACCCGGATATGAGAAAGGCTATGAAATATTTGAGCACTTGGGGTTCTGGGAATTTGGGCCTGTTTTTCAGGCTCCCTATAGTTTAACTTCTTCTTTTCCTTATATATTTATGTAATTTACTCATCTGGTCTGTAATAATTATTTGTAAACAGATATTGGGGATGGCTAGTGAAAAGGGGAGGGTAGCTATATATGTTATCAATATCAAGGGGTAGAAACCATGCCTTAGGTTTACATTTCCTATATGTGCATTAGAATCCATGTTTAGGACCAATACATTCTAAGCATATCATGCATTAGATATCATGTTTTAGGTTTACTGCTTCAGCATCTCATTTGACCATATTTATCACTTATAAATCCTGCTTCTAGGCTAAATAATAGCATCAACATAAAAATGTTTCTCCTGCACATCCTGAAATTATGCTATAACTTCCTGTGCATTTAGAAATCATGCTTTAGGAATTCTATAACCATTCTACATCTTTGTGTGCATAGTAGATACTATGCTTTAGGATATCGCCCAGTCCCACTTAGTTAAACTATTGATGCATGAAAAAGGACATAAGACGGTCTCATACTTGATCATACTATTTTAAATAAACTGGTGATAATCCTTGTATTTTGCAACACCTAAAACAACATGCTTTTAGGTAAAACAACTTCTGAACTATTTTTTTAAACAATTTTGGTAATCATTATGCACAATCTCACGTCTAGGCAAGCCTTAGGTAATTAATCTCTTTAAAAATTTGGAAGACTGTTGCTTTGTGTTTACTGCCTAATGGTTAACATGTTTTAAACTCAATAGGCAAACTGATTAGGTCTTGCTTCTGTGTTTATAAAATTGAAGCTGCATATCTTCTGTGTTATGATTTTCACTTAGACATCATGTTTTATGATCCTGCTTAATAATACTGCCCTTGTTTGTGTTTGAGACGTGCTGCTTATGTGCATTATCTGTGGAGGTAAATCTGAGCCTCTTAACTGCTTTTTCCTGTTTTATCTGTTCAAATCCTATCTGTTCTTGCCTGTCGCCTAGTATTTTCTCCTTTCAACCTTAGGGGTATGTCTAGAACTACCTATAGGTAGAGGTCCTAGATTCTTGCAGGGCCATTAAGAAGGGACGGGTAATAGCACACATAGAGATCATTAAACGACACTTGCTTTAATAACCGCTATGGGGTGGGGAAGGGTAGATATGGATATGATGACCGGTGCGCTAATGCAACATGTAGCCCCTCTTCTGAGGAGTTATTACCGGGCATTGTACCAATGTGATCCTATAGGATAAACGACCTAGGACCCCCCTATCCCTTACATATGTGTGTTTAGATCATAACTCTTTCAAACCTTGTATATGTATTTTTTAGACTTCAAATCTTTTAAAACTTTAGCAGATATGTGTGCTTAGACTGCGAATCTTCCCAAAATCTTTAATTGTTTACCTATATGTTTTATTTGCTTATGTGTACCTGTTTTTAAAATTCACAAATCTTGTTTGGTCAGGAACCACCGTTGTGGACTTTAAGGGGTGCCTAGCACGTTCCCCTTGAAGTAATTTCAAGCCCTTACTCAATCTCTGGTTATTCAATTAGTGTTATTATGACCCTTAATAGGTGCCCTAACGCACCTTAAAATCGTTAGGTGGTGAATCTTCAATTCCTTATCCCTTTCCCAAAAGGAAACAAGTTGTCCCAATAATGTCGAATACCCTGACCGACCCGAAGAGGGGAGGAAAGAGGGGAGGCGCGATAGCATGGCGACTCTACTGGGGATTTATCTAGGTTTTTACCATTTCAAACTGCTTTGTGAACTTGTATTTACTTTTTTAATACTTGCGAACTTTCCCTTTCCCCCCTTTATGTGCCATTAATTGATTATCTCTTTCAAATATCTATTCCTTTCAGAATCAAAACTGACACGTTTCTTTTTGTTTTTCTTCGTAACTGCTTTTTCAATTATAACTGTTGTATTTACCGCTTTCATAACGTGCAAATACATGAAAACATGCTTTTATTGCTCATTTTTTGTTGCATAATCATGCTCAACATCATATTCCACTCGTGCCTATTCAAATCCTATAGCAACGCTTGATGACTGTTTGCGCCCTTCCATTTTATACCACCCCTAAATTCGAAAAGGCTTATTTGCGGTAAAACTAGTCGATCAGCGGTGTAGTCGATGGTTCCGTGCCTTTCTCCCTCAAGTTGTCCGCTTGAGGGTACATGTCTAAAACCCCATAGAAACCTTACTCTGTTATATTGTGCATGCATCATGGTCAAACCTAGCCGGGTTAGCGTGTCGTCCGCACAATAACCCTTTAAGACAACCTTATCCAAAAGTCCACCGGGTTTTTCATAATCCCAACAGGCGCAGTCACGTTCTGTGCATTTATTTGGAGAACTAAATTCTTACATGCTAATCATAAATATATAAATAGCGGAGTCTGGCGGGGGTAAGGGACTAACCTATCTATTTTGCAGAAAATGAGGCATGAAGTCCCCAGGTTCGGCATGGTCCAAAGAATACCACCACTATTGCTGGATTGGTGGGAGGACCTCTCACCCATTGAGAAAGACCATGTGAAGAGGGTCCTCGAGAACTTGCTCTCTTTACTGGATATTCAACCAAACAACATGTTGATCAAAGCAACCACTATGTTCTGGGATAGAGAAAGGTCAGTGTTCCGTTTTGGCAACATAGAAATGATCCCCCTCTTGGAGGAGATAGGGGGCTTTGCGGGTTTACCTTGGGACAGTCCAGGTTTGTTGGTACCGGAGAACCGTGCCACTAGGGGGTTCCTAAATGATGGGTTTGAAGAGGAATGATGTTTTAGAGTTCCTGACAGAGTCCTACATACCTTTTGATTATCTCTATGAACGATACGACCATAGCAAATCCTATCGTATCTTCCACGACGAGTTCTCTATTACTTCCTTGGGTCACATTCACCGCATGGTTTTTTTTTTTGTCGTTTTCTTCCTGGGTCTGATGGTGTTTCCAAGCAAAGGAGACCGGATTCACACTAGATTGGCTATGGTAGCCAAAACCTTAATGGAAGGGATCGAAGGGCAAACATATACCATTGTCCCTATGATCATAGCAGACATATACCGAGCCTTGGACCACTGCCATAAGGGGGCCAAACACTTTGAGGGTTGCAAACTGCTACTACAGGTTTGGTTATTGGAGAATATCCAGAGAGGCCAATATCGTTAGGAATTTCCACGAAGGGCGTGGAATGATCATATAGCCTTCCACCACCCTAAGAGGATGACCTACATCCCTGATAGGTTCGCTCAACCGGAAAATGCTATAGAATGGTCGCAGTTGTTTGATAATTTGACCGGGGACCAGGTTCAATGTATGTTCGAATGATTCCCTACCAACGATTTTATCATCAGATCGAGGGACGCTCCGCACCTGGTGTTGATTAGTTTTAGGGGCATATATCCCTATGTTCCCATCAGGGTCATGAGACAGGAGGGTAGAAAGCAAGTTATACCGCGAGTCTCCAAAATGAGTCATTACAGGGCAGATTTTCAGGACGAAGATATCCCGTACAAATGTGATGCTCAACATCTGTGGCATCTCAAGGTTATCGTAGAAAATGACACCATCGAGCCCGATAGTGGTACGCAGGGCATGTACGCTTCTAGCTATCATGGTTGGAAGACAGCATAGCAGGGATAGTTGAGCCGGGCATCAGCAGAAACAGGGTCATAGACAAAGTGGCTGAGGCTCAAGTGAAATACAATAATCTACACAAAAGGCTTCATGAGTTCGAGGCCGAGAACCTGGAGAAACACAAGACTAATATGGAACTGATCGATGTGTGGAAGGAAAGGGCCATCAAATCTAGTGAAAGGTTGGAATATGTGGAGCAGCGTCTGATGGAGCTAGAATCAAAGACAAGAAAAAGGGTCGCCGACTGCCAGAATGCTGAAGGAAATGAAGGAGGGCATCTAGCAAGGGTATACCTGTTGTTGGGCATGCACGTCCTGGGGAACCTGATTGACAGAACCAAAAAGACAAAGCCTGGGGAAGGTCCTTCGGGGACTAAGTAGTCTAGGTTTCCTTTTCATTGCTTTTACCAATGTAATAAGGCCAAGTGCCATTAGTGACTTTATTTCTCGCTCATTATTTTAGTGTCGTTTTCGACTCGTCTATTTTACATTAATGAAATAAGGCATTTTGTATCTAAGTTATCCAAAATTAACTTGTCTCTAGGCCTACCTCAGGTACAATGAGGCTCCCAAATTAGGACACGCTTTTATTCTCGCACTGTGTGTCTACTTTTTTTTGTGTCTCTTTTGATTATTCCCCTCCACGAAGGTTGGTTCGTGCATTCTGTCATCATCATCATATCACACAAGATACAGGGTCCCTCCACCTCCTCCTCCTCCTAGTCCACTTAAAGGCAAAAACAAAGGCAAAATGGAAGATTTAGGGCAACATCAGACAGGAAAACACAACGCCAGTGGAACGAACAGAAGCTCTTGACAATCAAGGTACTCAGGTTCAGAATGATGCTATGTCACAACTCGAGCAAAGGTTGTTGAAACTCCAAGGGGAGCTTGAGCATGTCCGGAACTTGGCAAATTTATCCTTCTCACTCAGTGTCCCAGATGTCATTCAAAATCCCATACCTCCTCAAAACACCCCAAACAAACAGAACCCTCCCACAACTCATCATCATACAACTCCACTGGAAAAAATAATTATCCCACCACAGCACCAACACAACACTTTCCACGCTCCAATAAATACCCTGCTAATTATCCCTGAACCACAAGACTCCACAAGTGACCACCTCTATGCTCAAATACCAGGTCATCAGAACAACCCCATATACGTGGAGACTCTACCTCACTCCACCCAACACATTGCTTACACACCTGAATCCAGTGAGAAGGATATGCTCATTAAGAATTTGGCCGAGGAACTCAAGAAGCTGACTAGTCGAGTTCAGGGCGTTGAAGGAAGCAAGGGAGTCGAAGGCTTGCATACAGCCCGATGTTGAACTACCGGAGGGTTACAAACCTCCCAAGTTCGAAATGTTCGATGATACAAGAGATCCCAGGGTCCATCTGAGGACCTATTGTGATAAATTGGTTGGAGTAGGAAGAGACGAGAAGATTCGCATGAAATTGTTCATGAGGAGCCTCACAGGAGATGATTTATCTTGGTACATCAGCCAAAACCCTAAGAAGTGGTCCGACTGGGTAAGTATGGCATCAAACTTCATGGACCGGTTTAGGTTCAATACGAAGAATGCACCATACATGTTCTACATCCAGAACCTTAAAAAGAAGCCCACTGAAACTTTTCTCGAGTATGCCACTCATTGGAGATCTGAAGCAGCCAAGGTCAGGCCTGCCCTAGAGGAAGAACACACGAATAAATTCTTCATCCGGGCACAAGACCCGCATTATTATGAGAGGTTAATGGTGATTGAAAACCAAAAATTCTCCAACATCATCAAGCTGGGTGAGAGAATTGAACAAGGTATCAAGAGTGGAATGGTAACTAACTTTGAGGCCCTACATGTCAGCAACAAAGCCTTGCAGTCTGGTGGTATATCCAAGAAGAAAGATGCAGGAACGGTAATGGTTGCACAGGGACCCAAATCCCCGTTGGTATACAGAACTTCCCCACTCACCTATCAAGCACCCTCGCCCACCTATCAGTCAACACCTCCATCAATATATCAGCCTTCTCCACTGCCTACATATTAGCCTACTTCCCCCAGACATTCCCAACCAGCTCCTGAAGTATAAGATACAGTCTATGATCGATAACAAGGTCATCCAGGCAAAAAAAGTTGCTCCCAATGTTCGCAACAATCCGCTTCCGGATCATAGGGGTGTCAACATGACATAGATAGAAGAAGATTTGGACCCAGAGGGGTTGATCGGGCTAATCATAGAAGGTGATGACCCAAAGAAGCCAGCAGTCACTCTTAATCCCATCATAGTCCAGATTCAGCCATCCAGAGACGTCGAGGTAACTGCGTCACTACCATTCAAGTTTGAAACGGCACCACTTGCAAACACACATTTGTCGTTCGAGGTTGAAGTTTTTCCGCCTGCTAAGGTACCCATTACATTTGAAGTGAAAGTAGCTGCACCAATAATAGTGAAAGTGTCAACCACGCCACCTTTCAATGACAAGGTCGTACCTTGGGATTACACGGCTGAAGAAAGAAGAAAAAGTAAAGTCAAGATAGAAGAAGCTGGTGCTGCACAGGGGATGACAAGGACTGGCAGGGTCTACACACCTGAACACTTGGTAGAGTCTAGCAAGAATGCTTCCAACAGACCACCCGTCATTGAGACATGCCTAGATGATCTTTGGAGGAAGGTGTAGGCCAGGGAATACTCAGTCATCGATCAGCTGAAAAAATCTCCAGCCCATATATCCATTTTGTCATTGCTGCAGAATTCAGAGACGCACATGAATGCTTTGATGAAAGTGCTGAACGAAACATATGTGCCAAATAACATAACTAGTGGAGAAATGGCCAATAAGGTAGGTCAAGTGCTGGAGAGTCACAAGATCACTTTCCACGTGGACGATCTGCCGCCTGAAGGGCTAAGTCACAACAAAGCACTATACATCACTGTGCAATGTGAGTACTACTTCATCACCAGGATTCTGATCGACGGTGGATCTAACCTCAACATCTGTCCGTTGAAAACACTCAAGAAATTGGGCAAGGGACTGAACGAGATCAAAGAAGGATCTATGAATGTAAAGTCTTTCGACGGTTCTCAAAGGTCTACCATCGGTAAAATCAGTCTTTTTCTGTAGATGGGACCTACATGGTTCGAAATTGAATTTCAGGTGATAGACATATCGGAATCCTATAATCTGTTGTTGGGACGCCCATGGATACATGTCGCTGAGGCTGTGGAATCAACATTGAATCAGGTAGTGAAGTTTGAATGGAACCACTAGGAAGTAATCATCCATGAAGATGGAAGCAACCCTAACTATGGTCGCCAGACCACCCGGGTGATTGAAGGTGGAAGAAGGCTGGGTGGAGAAACCTACCACCACATTGAACGGGTCAATGCAATGGATAAAGACAAATGGTGGGACAGTAAGATCGAAAGCATACTGAACAGGAGTGGATACGAGCCTGGCAGAGGACTCGGAAAAAATCTTCAGGGGATTTCCAAACCAATACAGTTGAAGTACCATGGCACCACTTTTGGGCTGGGATACAAATACACTTGGCAGGAGTACGAAGACTGGTCGCCACCATGGTGCGGTCCCTACTATCCATTGGAACAACATATACCACATTTGGAGCAGACCTTCCGGAAAGCTGATATCATATGGGGGTTAGAAGAAGAAGAAACTCAAGTAGATTTGAAGGATCTATTCTTGGAATATGGTGACGTGGACTGTTGAGTTATTATTAAGGAGGAGGAGAAGGAAGGGCCTACCATCCAAGCTATGAGTAAGGGATCATTCCTCAGGAATTGGACTGTCAGACCATCCAGGGCCCGACGAGTCCCGGGGTAGCAAGGCTGAACAAGCATTTTTATTTCATTTTGCTAATGATTTCCTTTTCCTTTTCTGCATTTCCATTTTTTTTTGCATTTTCCAATAAAATCTCCAATGTTCCAAAACATTCAAAAATCACTTCCATGTTTCAACGAATCTTTATTTACTTATTATCATTTTCTCTCATTATTTTATCTTATAGCATTACTATCGTGTCTTGATGAACCAATGACAGTGACATGCAATGAGACAACGCAACAAAAGGACAGTGATTTAGAAGAAGAAGATACCATACCCGATGAAATTATCAAAGAAAATGAGGATTTTGAAAATAGACCTAAGTCCAATCTGGACGAAACCGAGATAGTCAACCTGGGAGATTCATAAACTATCAAGGAAACTCGCATCAGCATTCATCTATCGGCATAAGAGAAAGTGGAATACACATAATTCTTGAAAGAATATGAAGACATATTTGCATGGTCGTACGATGACATGACTGGTCTAAGTACATCCATTGTGGCTTACAAGTTCCCAACCAATCCAATGTGCCCGCCGGTAAAGCAGAAGCTCAGAAAATTCAAGCCTGATATGAGTCTGAAAATCAAAGAGGAAGTTAACAAACAAATCAATGCCAAGGTTCTCAAGGTAGTTGAATATCCGACATGGTTAGCCAACATCATGCCAGCACTCAAGAAAGATGAAAAGGTCAGAGTTTGTGTCGACTACCGGGATCTCAACTGGGCCAGTCCGAAGGATGATTTTCCTCTACTGAACATACACATCCTGATTGACAATTGTGCAGCATGAACTTCAATCGTTCGTGGATTGTTTTGCTGGTTACCAAC
The DNA here is from genome assembly GCA_005239505.1 of Nicotiana paniculata. Taxonomy (NCBI): domain Eukaryota; kingdom Viridiplantae; phylum Streptophyta; class Magnoliopsida; order Solanales; family Solanaceae; genus Nicotiana; species Nicotiana paniculata. Next base: position 86,016 of record ML303210.1, on the reverse strand, counting down.
ATATTTGGATGGACGAGGAAGACGCTGAGAAGACGGCTTTCATCACGTCGTGGGGAGTCTACTGTTATAAGATGATGCCGTTCAGCCTAAAGAACGCTAGGGACACCTATATGAGAGCTATGACCACCATCTTCCATGATATGATACATAAATAAATTGAGGTGTATGTGGATGACATCATCATCAAGTCCAAAAGAGCCACCGATCATACAACAGACTTGAGAAGTTCTTCAACAGGCTGCGAAAGTACAACTTAAAATTAAACCCCGCGAAGTGTGCGTTCGGGGTTCCTGTTGAGAAATTGCTTGGGTTCATCGTCAGCCGCCGAGGAATAGAAATGGATCCATCAAAGGTCAAAGCCATCCAAAAATTGTCACCGCCAAAGAAAAAGAAAGATGTGATGAGTTTCCTGAGACGCCTTAACTACATCAGTCGATTCATAGCCCGGTCCACGGTTATATGTGAACCAATCTTCAAGATGCTAAAGAAATATGTTGTGACCGAATGGACCGATGATTGTCAGAAAGCTTTCGAAAAAATCAAGGAATACTTGTCAACATCACCAGTCTTGGTCTCGCCAGAGCCACGAAGACCCTTGCTACTCTACCTTGCGGCGTTAGATGGAGCTTTTTGCTGCATTCTGGGGCAGCACGACAAGATAGAAAGATAGGAACATGCTATTTATTATCTGAGTAAGAAGTTCACCCCACATGAGGCACGGTATTCTCTAATGGAACGCACCTGCTGCGCTCTAACTTGGGTAGCCCAGAAGCTAAGGCATTACTTATGTACCTACACAACGTATCTCATATCAAGGATGGATCCCTTAAAATATATCTTTCAGAAGCCCATGCCCCATGGAAAACTGGCCAAATGGCAAATCCTGCTGAGTGAGTTCGACATTGTCTATGTGACGCAGAAAGCGGTCAAGGGGCAAACACTGGCAGATCATCTTGCCGAGAACCCCGTGGGAGGAGAATATGAACCCTTGAAAACGTATTTTCCCGATGAAGAAGTTTCATTCGTAGGGGAGGACATTGAAGAATCCTATGATGAGTGGAGAATGTTCTTCGACGGAGCAGCCAATTTCAAAGGAGTCGGCATTGGAGCTATCCTGATATCGAAAATAGGTCAACACTACCCAGTATCTTCCAAACTCAGAGTTCCCTGCACCAACAATATGGCATAATTGAGACATACATCTTAGGGCTCAATACGGCCATTGACATGAGTATCCAGGAGTTGCTAGTAATTGGTGACTCAGATCTGTTAATACACCAAGTATAAGGAGAATGGGCTACCAAGAATTCCAAGATATTTCCATATCTACACCATGTGCAAGAATTGAGGAAAGGTTCACAAAGACAGAATTTCGGCACGTCCCCAGAGTTCAGGACGAGTTTGCTGATGCATTGGCCACTCTATCATCCATGATACAACACTAAGATAAGAACTTCATTGATCCTATTCCAGTGAAAATCCATAACCAGCCGTCATATTGTGCCCATGTTGAAGAAGAAGGAGACGCAAGACCATGGTTCCACGACATCAGGGAATACTTGTCAAAGGGAGAGTACCCAGAGCTTGCAAATCACACTCAGAAATGCATGCTCCTGTCCAATAATTTCTTTCTCAGCGGAGGAAACCTGTACAGAAGGACTCCAGACTTGGGATTATTAAGATGTGTCGATGCAAAGGAAGCCTCCAGACTACTTGAAGAGATACATGCTGGGACCTGTGGCCCACACATGAATGGTTTATTCTTAGCAAAGAAAACATTCAGAGCCGGTTACTTCTAGATGACCATGGAAACAGACTGCATCCAATATGTCTGAAAATGCTATCAATGTCAGGTGCATGCAGATATGATAAAGGTACGCCCAAATGAGCTCAATGCAACAAGCTCACCTTGGCCGTCCGTCGCCTGGGGAATGGACGTTATTAGACCAATCGAGCCCACAGCCTCAAATGGCCATAGGTTCATCCTAGTAGTTATTGATTACTTCACCAAATGGGTCTAAGCGGCATCATACAAAGCAGTGACTAAGAAAGTCATGGCAGACTTTGTCCGTGACTGTATCATTTGTCGGTTCGGGGTTCCGGAGTCAATCATCACCGACAACAACTCCAATATCAATAGTGATCTGATGAAAGCCATGTGCGAGACTTTCAAAATCAAGCACAAGAATTCCACAACCTATAGACCACAGATGAATGGAGCTGCGGAAGCCGCCAACAAGAACATCAAAAATATATTGAGAAAGATGATAGAAAAGCACAAATAGTGGCATGAAAAATTATCATTCGCCTTACTGGGATATCTTACCACAGTCCGCACATCAACTGGGGCAACTCCTTATTTACTGGTTTATGGTACGGAAGTTGTTATTCCTGCCGAAGTGGAGATCCCTTCCTTAAGAATCATAAAAACAATTTGAGCTCAGCGACACAGAATGGATAAAAGGCCGCTACGAGCAGTTAGCCCTCATAGATGGGAAAAGGATTAATGCAATATGTCATGGTCAACTTTATCAGAATTTAATGTCCAGAGCTTTCAACAAGAGATTCAGGTCAAGACAGTTCACACCGGGGCAGCTGGTGTTAAAGAAGATTTTTTCACATCAAGACGAAGTCAAAGGGAAATTTTCTCCCAACTGGCAAGGTCCGTATATGGTTCACCGAGTATTGACAGGAGGAGCTCTTGTACTTGCAGAAATAGACGGAGAAGTTTGGCCAAAGCCAATCAAGTCAGATGCAGTTAAACGATATTATGTGTAACTTTCTATGCTTTTCTTCAATAATGTAAATTGAACTACGCCTGACCTGATTCCCGTTTAAGAGGGGATACGTAGGCAGCCCTATGGATTCGGTCATAATTCAATAAAAATCTCATTTCCCCAGCAATTGGAAACTGGGGCAGAATTTTGAGAAGGACAAAATTCCGAAACAAGTTCAGCCGATCGTAGCATGTACAACGGTCAGAATCATCAACCATCCAAATGGAGCAGAATTTTGAGGAGGACCCTCAAAATTCCATAGCATGAGTGGTTGCTATGTCTTGAACTATGTCACGGTCAACGGTTCATCTAAATTTCTTAAAATATATTTTCTACTATGTCTTTATAAAATCATGCACATTTTAAAAATATAGCTTTGTTTAGAAAACGCTACCCAATGACGCAAACAGAATCATCAGACCAAGTAGAGAGAAGCAAGTAAATCCAGTGGAGACACGAATCAACCTCCCCCATCTACAGAACTCACGATTTTTCTTTGGATGCAGGAACAAAGAACGAACATGTTCAAAATCGCAATCCTCAAAACCATCGCACTTGCCGACATTTGCTATCAACACGAACAAACAATGCTTTGTAGTCACAATGCTCACAACAATCACAATATCAAAGCCTGCTGCCAGCTAAGAAATTCTACTGTCATTTACTATTTAATCTTCTGCATAAGGCTAAGTTCTGCCTTCATTTTGCATAAGGCTATTATCTGCTTCATTTGCATAAGGCTAATCTTTGCTTTCATCTTGCATGGGACTAAGCTCTATCCCGCATTCTGCATGAGGTTAAGCTCTACCTCCATCTTCATAAGGCTAATCTTTGCTTTCATCTTGCATGGGACTAAGCTTTGTCCCGCATTCTGCATGAGGTTAAGCTCTACTTCCATTTGCATAAGGCTAATCTCTGCCTTCCTATCTGCATGAGGTTAAGCTCTACCTCCATCTACATAAGGCTAATCTCTGCATTCCATCTTGCATAAGGCTAATCTCTGCCTTCTCTTGCATAAGGCTAATCTCTGCCGTCATTCTGCATAAGGCTAATCTTTGTCTTCCACATCTCTGCATGAGACTAAGCTCTGTCTCCATACTTGCATGAGGCTAAGTTCTGCCTCCAATTTGCTTTTCACTGAGACTAAGCGCTGTCTCTCAAGCATTATTTACCTCGCTTCTCTTTCGGGCTAAGCTCTACCCTCCATTTACCAAGACTAAGCTCTGCCTTGTGGAAGTCATATTACTGCATTTCATGGGCTGAAATATCGCCAACCTGTCGAAAGGCTTCATAGTCTAATGGAGGCATCCTCATAACCGGAAGACACCATGTCATGGCCTGAGGATCTCTTTTTGCATTATCATTTTTCAAAGGTGTCATAGTTCGGAGGCACCATCTTCATAGCCCGAGAACATCATTCCATGGCCTGCGAATCTCTCATCAAACAATTCATGGCCCAGGACATCATGGTCAAAGGACGTCATCCTCAACCGTCCAAAGACAACTTTCATGGTCTAACGGGAACCTGCATCATGTTTAAATTTATGCACAATATACACTTGCGGCCTCTATTTGTAGGTGACCCGGCAAGCAACTGTTATCCCAGCAGGAGCAATCCCGCTCCAGTTCTCCCAGCCATATCAAACCTGACCTCTCTCATGAACCACTCATTCACCTATCCCTAGATATTGTGTCCGTTCTTGCAATGATTTCATTGGTATACTCCGCCGATGAATCCAGAACTACACGCGGCTTGATTCCTGTGAAACCACGGATATGTAGGCAGCTCAGGCGCCAGGGTGCGGCCTAAATCTCTCTAACTGTTTCGCTCGGTCAAATTGGCCATCATATCTTTACCCGACAACTCTTCCATCCTTTCCGGGTAAAGAGAGGCAGCTATTGATACCTAATTTTTCCTAAAAAATATTTCAAAATGCATATATGTCTTCAAAATCATGCATTATCATCAATTGGTATTTTTCCACAATTTTTTTTTACATATTTTATTAATTTATGCAGTATTTTATTCCAATAAATAATTACAAAATTGCATCACAAATAATTTCAAATCATTTTTCTTGATTTAATACTACTATTATGGTCCTATTAAGTCCAAATTATTTTATAAATAGCCAATTTGGCACTTTTGGCTACAATTACAATAACTTTGCAATTGTAGCCCATGCATATAATTTTTGTATTATTTTTTACCAGAAATTGGTCTTTTGTATTTCAAATACTAAATAACCATTTTTAAAACATCTCTATACATGAAATTCATTTTTTATAATTAGTAATTATTTTACAAATTATTTTTTTTAATCAATTTATTTGGGGTATTTAACAAAAAGCCATTTTTATTTTGATTCTAGCCTAAACTAGCTAGCCCAAATACCTGATACACTAGCCCAATACAACCCAAGTCCAAACGCCTACCTAACCCGACCTAAATTCTTGTTAAATCCCGACCATTGATCATTTTGATCAACGGTCCAGATCCCCCTTACCATAATTAAACCCAAACGAGCCCCCCCCAAACTCTCTCATTTTCGCTCACCCTCTCCGCCGTTACACTTCACTCTCCTCTTCAAATCCTCTCTAATCCTAACCCTAGCTCTCACCTCGCCGCCTTTCATCTGTCATCAACCATGGTGATTCCTCACCACCCGCAGGCCTTTCATGGCTCTCTTATGCCGGTATTACTTGTCTCTAAGGCGCTCAAGGGACGTGGGTCAGTCCACTCACACCTTGGGCCTGTTTTTTCCTGTTTCAAGCCGCCATGGCTCGATCTTGAGTAAGATATTTCTATTTTTGCCTAAACCTATGGGTCTCTAAGCTGGTCTCTTCATCTCTGCTTTATATTTACGAAAACCTACTTTCAGCTCTTCAATTTCCAGGATCTGTACAGATCTGAGATGGATCGAACTGTTTTCCGTTTGTTTTTATGAAAACCCACTTTCACCTCTCAAACATCTCAGATCTGTACAGATCTGAGATGGATCGAACTATTTTCCGCTTGTTTTTATGAAAACCTTTTGATTTTCAAGTGTCTGTTCATTTCTTCCTAACTAGGGTTTACTGAAAATCATCTTCTCCAAAAGTTTTCCGATTTTGAATGTTTAATCTTCTGTTCTTATGTGCTTTTGACCGATTTATGTTGAGTTTTCCTAAACCCTAGTCTATTTATGCTAAAACTCCATTTTTCTTATACTTTGCTTCGATTCTGGGTTTTCCGTGTTACTTGTGCACTGTTTTCGATCTATGCTTTGATTCTCATGATTTCTTTTAGTTTAATTCGATGTCCTGTTATTTTTACTCTAGTATATCTTTATTAGGGTTTGTTATTCTACTCTCGACTGATCCAGTATGTTTATGCTTGGCCTACTTGTTTGTTCATAGAAACCTATATTGTTTTCCTTAAAATCAGTATTATTTCGAGTCCTTGATTCATTGATTTGCTATGGTAATACATGTATGCTGATTCTGGTTATTTCCCCTATTTTTCATAATTGTTAATTATTTCTTGCCTTATTTTTGATTAACCGTAAAATTTGATGACTCTTACTAATTGTTTCTTTAATTAAACTCTTTTGTACTTACCCCTAATTACCTACTATGTACCTAAGGTTACTTGATTTCCTTCTTTAAATTATCTGCCCTGCTCTTGACTGTCGGTTGATTACCCCTTAATTGGTTGAAACTTGGCTCATTTTATGTATGATTGAATCTGTAATTTTCCATAATTGCTACATAGTTGACTCTTTACCTTATTATGTCTAGCTCTCAACTGCTATATATACTCTCCTCCATTATTACTTCTAGGACACCGACATTAAACTAAAAACACACGAACACATTAGTTCAAAAAGCTCTCTTTCATATTCAAAGATTTTCTACTCTCTTCCTTTCTCTGTTACTTACTTACTACTATTCTGAAATAGCTAGCTGCAAGCCAAAGCTAATTATTGTGCTCCCCCATCCTTCACTTTGTGTTTACTACCCCCTTACTGGTATGTTCTAATTTCAGTTCAAGTCCTAAAACCAACATGTTTCTGTTACTGTTTCAGTTTATCATGTTTCTGATATGTTTCTATCTATGGTTTTGTTGTTCTACATGTAATTGACATGTCTACATAATTGTTCATCTAGAATAATATGTTATGCCCCACTCCCTTTAGGATCAGTATGCTTATGAATATGTTAACTCTTGTAGTATGTCCCAATATGATCTGCTCTATCTCATGTTTACCTATTTTTTTAGCATGAACCTTTCTTTGCAAAGCAATTTGTATCCTAAGTTATCTTGATTCTGTGTTGATTCTGAGATTCATGTTGTGTTGATACCATTAGCTATCTCCTAATCCCCATAAACCCCCTACAAGTACTTCTATGATCCTGTATACTATGTGCTCTATGTGTCCCCAATTCCCATCACCCTGTATGAAGGACTATGATTTGAATGTGTTGAATCTGTTTGTTTTGTGATTAGTCTGTTGTTTGTTAATTGTCCTACTCTTGTCAACAAGCTGTTTTGTACTAAAAAACTCTCCTATTTTATAAAATTGTTTCTACTAAGTCTTTTTTCCAAACGATGCCTTTCCTATTAAAACCTTTTCAAAACTATGTCAAGCACTCTCAATCTACTTTTAGGCCCTTAGGTTTTGCCCCTCCAGTGTATGACTGCCTTGGGATTCCTATGAGATCCCTCTGAACTCTGGTGCACTAGGGCTGGCCCTTCCACACTTCACTTACTCAATTATGGTTATGAAATCTGGGTGTGAGCACTGCCCGGGATCCCTTGAGGTCCTTAGGGAACTCTAACACACCCGGATATGAGAAAGGCTATGAAACATTTGAGCACTTGAGGTTTTGGAAATCTGGCCCTGTTTTTCAGGCTCCCTATAGTTTAACTTCTTCTTTTCCTTTATCTTTTTATGTAACTTACTCAATTATGGTTATGAAATCTGGGTGTGAGCACTGCCCGGGATCCCTTGAGGTCCTTAGGGAACTCTAACACACCCGGATATGAGAAAGGCTATGAAACATTTGAGCACTTGAGGTTTTGGAAATTTGGGCCTGTTTTTCAGGCTCCCTATAGTTTAACTTCTTCTTTTCCTTTATCTTTTTATGTAATTTACTCAGTTGGTCTTTAATAATTACTTGTAAATAGATATTAGGGATGGCTAGTGAAAAGTGTAGGCAGCATATATATGTTATCAATATCAAGGGGTAGAAACCATGCCTTAGGCTTACATTTCCTATATGTGCATTAGAATCCATGTTTAGGACCAATACATTCTAAGCATGTCATGCATTAGATATCATGTTTTAGATTTACTTCTTCAGCATCTCATTTGACCCTATTTATCACTTAAAAATCCTTCTTCTAGGCTAAATAATAGCATCAACATAAAAATGTTGCTCCTGCACATCCTGAAATTATGCTATAACTTCCTGTGCATTTAGAAATCATGCTTTAGGAATTCTGCAACCATTCTGCATCTCTGTGTTCATAGTAGATACCATGCTTTAGGATCTCGCCCAGTCCCACTTAGTTAATCTACTGATACATGAAAAAGGACATAAGATGGTCTCATATTTGACCATCCTGTTTTAAATAAACTAGTGATAATCCCTGTATTTTGCAACACCTAGAACAACATGCTTTTAGGTAAAACAACTTCTGAACTATTTTTTTAAACAATTTTGGTAATCATTATGCACAATCCCATGCCTAGGCAAGCCTTAGGTAATTAATCTCTTTAAAGAACTGGAAGAGTGTTTCTTTGTGTTTACTGCCTAATGGTTAACAAGTTTTAAACTCAATAGGCAAACTGATTAGGTCCTACTTCTGTGTTTATTAAATTGAAGCTGCATATCTTCTGTGTTTTGATTTTCACTTGGACATCATGTTTTACGATCCCGCTTAATAATACTTCACTTGTTTGTATTTGGACGTGCTGCTTATGTGCATTATCTGTGGAGGTAAATATGAGCCTCTTAACTGCTTTTTTCTGTTTTATCTGTTCAAATCCTATCCGTTCTTGCCTGTCACCTAGTATTTCTCCTTTTAACCTTAGAGTCTGTCTAGAACTGCCTATAGGTAGAGGTCCTAGATTCCTCCAGAGCCATTAAGAAGGGACGGGTAACAGCACGCATAGAGATCGGTAAACGACACTCGCTTTAATAACCGCTAAGGGGTGGGGAAGGGTAGATATGGATATGATTACCGGTGCGCTAATGCAACGTGTAGCCCCTCTTCTGAGGAGTGATTACCGGGCATTGTACCAATGTGATCCTATAGGATAAACGACCTAGGACCCCCCTATAACTTACATATATGTGTTTAGATCATAACTCTTTCAAACCTTGTATATGTATTCTTTAGACTTTAAATCTATTAAAACTTTAGCACATATGTGTGCTTAGACTGCGAATCTTCCCAAAATCTTTAATTGTTTACCTATATGTTTTATTTGTTTATGTGCTACCTGTTTTTAAAATTCACAAAGCTTGTTTGGCCGGGAACCACAGTTGTGGACTTTAAGGGGTGCCTAACACCTTCCCCTTGAAATAATTTCAAGCCCTTACCCAATCTCTGGTTATTCAATTAGTTTTATTGTGGCACTTAATAGGTGCCCTAACGCACCTTAAAATCGTTAGGTGGCGACTCTTCAATTCCTTATCACTTTCCCAAAAGGAAACGAGTTGTCCCAATAATGTCGAATACCCTGACCGGCCCGAAGAGGGAGAAAAGAGGGGGGCGCGAAATTAAGTAACATAAATATAACTACAAGTAACTACTTTAGCTAATGAATTCGAATCTAAGGCAAGAAAATAGGAAAAACGCCGAAAAAGCCTCCCGGGGCCCACGCCTCGGAATCAGGTAAAAATCATAAATTACGAACACCCATTCACTCACGAGTCTAACCATACCAAATTTACTCAAAACCGATATCAAAATCTCGATCAAAATCCCAAAATTTGGCCTAAGAACTTTTCTCAATTTTCTCCCAATTTTTACCCCAAATCCAAAATTAAATGATAAAATTAAGCATAGATTAGTGGGAATTAATCATAAATGAGTTAGAAATCATTACCAAAAAAATTCCTCCGAAAATCTCCCCAAATTTCTCCTTCTACCGAACTCCCAATCAAATTTTGAGTTATGAACCAAAAACCCTCGATTTGGAACTTTAAATCTACCCAGTTATTTCCTTAATCGCGATCGCGGAAGCACCCTCGCGATCGCAAAGAACAACTTCGCTGCCTCATAATTTTACTTTGTGCAAACGCGTAACTTCCCATGTGAATGCAATGCATTAGCTTCTCAGACCTACGCGACCGCGACTGACCTCACGCAATTGCGAAGAGCAATACCCAACTCCGCTGCTGCCTTATTTCTTCTTCGCGAACGTAGCCTAGCCCACGCATTCGCGATGCACTACTTTGCCAATACTACGCGTTCGCATACTCCTGCACGCAAAAATGAATAACAAAACTCCAACCGCCCAGCTAAGCCTATGCGATTGCGGCTCCCCTCTCGCGATCGCGTATAAGGAAACTAGATACACCAGATTGCACCAGCCATTCTTCTAAGTCAAAAACTAGTCCGTTGAGCATCCGAAACACATCCAAGGCCCCCGTGACCTCAACCAAACATACCAACCAATCCTAAAACACCATACAAACTTAGTCGAGCCCTCAAATAACATCAAAAAATGCTAAAATCATGAATCACCCTCCAATCAAAACTTTAAGAACTTAAAACTTCAAAATTCTACAACCGGCGCCGAAACCAACCAAACTACGTCTGATTGACCCCAAATTTTGCACATAGGCCATATTCAACACTACTGACCTACTCCAACTTACGAAATCGGATATCGACCCCGATATCAAAAATTCCACTACCGGTCAAAAACTCCAAAATTTTAACTTTCGCCATTTCAAGCTTAAATGAGCTATAGACCCCCAAAACACATTCCAAAAATTCCCCTAAGACCAAATACCCAACGGAGCTAACGGAATTGATGGAATTCCATTCCGGAACCGTCTTCACACAGTTTTGATTATGGTCCAAATTCTAAGACTTAAGCTCTCATTTAGGAATTAAGTGTCCCAAAACACTTTGAAACTCAAAACAAATCATCCCGGCAAGTCACAATAGCATAAATAGATATGGGGAAAGCAATTAATAGGGGTTAGGGGCTCTAGCTCTCAAAACGATCGGACAAGTCGTTACATGCTCCCCCTCTTAAAATAATCGTTCGTCCTCAAACGAGTATAAAGACATACCTAGCTATGAAAAGATGAGGGTAACAGCTGCGCATTTCCCGCTCGGTCTCCCATGTTGCCTCCTCGGCCGGCTGACCCCTCCACTGGACCTTTACTGAAGCAATGTTATTTTACCTTAGCTTTCTAACATGCCTGTCCAAAGTAGCCACTGGCTTCTCAACATAAGATAGATCCTTGTCCAACTGGACTGAGCTGAAATCCAATACATGAGTCGAATCACCGTGATACTTTCGAAGCATAGAAACGTGGAATACCAGATGAACTCCTGCTAGGCTGGGAGGTAAATCAAGCTCATAAGCAACCTCTCCCACACGCCGCAATATCTCAAAAGGACCAAAGTACCTCGGGCTCAGCTTTCCCTTCTTCCCGAATCTCATGACGTCCTTCATAGGCCATACCCGAAGCAAGACCCGCTCTCCAACGTGAATGATAAATCATGAACCTTCCGGCCTGCATAACTCTTCTGTCTGGACTGGGCTATGCAAAGTCTATCCTGAATCACCTTAACCTTATCCACGGCTTCCTGGACCAAGTCTGTACCCAACAATCGAGCCTCGCTCGGCTCAAACCAACCCACTGGGGACCGACACCGCCTACCATACAGAGCCTCATACGGTGCCATCTGAATGTTGGACTGGTAACGGTTGTTGTAGGTAAACTTCGCAAGTGGAAAGAACTGGTCCCATGACCCTCCAAACTCCATCACACAAGCACATTGGATATCCTCACGAATCTGAATTGTGCGCTCGGACTGCCCGTTCGTCTGAGGATGAAAGATTATGCTCAGCTCCACCCTAGTACCCAACTCATGTTGTACGGCTCTCCAGAACTGTGATGTGAACTGTGTACCTCTGTCTGAAATGATGGATATTGGGACACCATGAAGGCGGATAATCTCTCTGATACAAATCTCAGCCAATCTCTCTTAGGAGTAAGTAGTCACCACTGGGATGAAATGAGCTGACTTGGTCAGTCGATCCATGATCACCCAAATAGCATCGAATGTTACATCCCGTACTTTAAAATTAGGATAAGTCGTAGTAATCTATATGAGCTCAAATGGATTAAGACTATTCACGAAATTATAGAGGATTTGTGACTATGTTATTATAAGACTCCGTAAGTTTAACAACATTGATACCGTTAAATACATTTTATTTTTCTATAATCCTTTAAGGGGTCGTTTGGTTGGAATACGATTTATATCGGTATAAGTTATGCTGGTATAAGTTATATTGGGATAAGTTATGTTGGGATTAGTTATGTTGGGATTGTTATTTATTCATTGTTTGGTATGTTGTATTAATAATGACAATTGCATAATTTCTAAGAAGAAGGTATAAGTTATACCGGTGCTAATTACCCCACCTTCTATAAGGTATAAGTTATCCCAGTGTTAAAATTAACACCAGGATAACTTATACCTAGTTTGCTAACCAAACAGAATATTAAGATGGTATTAAATTTTTATACCATCTTTATACCTTCTTGTATCTTATACCAGACGACCCCTAATATGTTAATCACCCTGTTACTAATGAATCTGCACCGACTTTCAGCAATACAATCTCAACTACAACCATTGCCATCACAAGTACATTTATCGATACTCTGTTATGTCACTACAATTATCTTTAATACTACGTTACCCCCATAACCACCATAATTACAAACCTAATTGTACAACACTTCTTATTATTATTATACTATCAACATATTATTAATTATTATCACATCAATGTATTTATAATACATCATACAAAAAACATAATTTTTTAAAATCATTTCATCAATCTAATTAATATTATGATAAAACTCACTATTGTATTCCCGTTATACATATAGCACAAATGTATGTGATTGATATGATATTTCTTTTGAGTAAAATATTTATTGTAGAAAAATATTTAAAAAATATGATTTTATATAATTATTAATATTACTATTTTCGAAAATGCTTTAAATTATACATAGATAGAAATTGTTTTCTCACAAGAAAAGAAGGTTATCTTTTTACCATTTTAAAAATTAAGCGAACGGGAATTTTTATTCTTTATATGAGATTAGAAAAATTAGAAGTTGAAAAAATATATGTATTTAAATGAATATTTTAATAAAATAATAGTGTATGTAATTATTTGTATGGTACCACATGACCATACTAGTATGATGTATAAAGTATATAAAAAATAAGTAAAATTTTAAGTAATTTGAGACAGTTCTTAATTATGCAGGTGATTGATTAATTAGCGAGTAGCAAGATATTACCTAATTAATTAATTAAATATTGAATAATATTTAAATCCCCCAACAAAGGAATTACGTGGCAGTTTTTACCTTTAGAAACATGGTGACTCTTACATCTATTAAAATAGGTGGCTGGGAATAAAAAAAGAGCATCTTTGATCTATTAGTATATTAAAAAAAAGAACTATGGGAACTAACCAAATAAAGTTGCTCATGTGTTTTCAGAAGAGCACTAATCTTGATCCCCCGAAAAATTCTCATAAATCAAGTGAAAATAATTGCAAATCACCTTCTGAAATTCTACGCGCACCAGTAGCTAATACAAAGCAGAAGGAATAATATGGATATATCAATTTTACAGTCGTAGGTTAATGTAGCAGTAGATTGAATTGAAATAAGATTGTGACAAAAGTTTGAACACAATGCATCTAGTTCTGGAAGTTGCACAATGATGCTTCATGCCAAGATATCCTTATACTCAAATAGTCTTTTACCGGTCAGACCTGAACAAGAAAGTATAGAGAAAATTCGGTCATGTTGTTTGTACCCACTTGGAGTCTCTATATTACTGAACAACCTCTTCTTTATTTCCTCTATCAAAGGGGTTCATGTGAATGGTACGTGAAGTGAAAAGAAAATGCATAACAGGACATCTATATTGTACAGAAAATAGATCTTCACTTTTGCAAGTATCTATATGGTGCGGAAACAAAGAGATGATTAGATTAGCAAAGAAGATGTAAACACACAGCATAGCAAGATGTTTTTTTTTCTTATCAAAGAGAAAGACTACGGTTTGGCGATTTTAAGATTTTGGTAATTGATTGTTGTTGGCGCACGTAGAAGCTCATATTACTTGAAGGGAGGATTTCGAGATTGAAGTGCTAACGGGCTGAACTGTTGTCCTGTAGTTAGATAAACGACAAAGGTATGTTAAGGTATTTTGGCATGATCCATATAATATGAACGAAACGAGCAAATGCACAATTTTCATAAATGACTCTATTTATAAAAATATTAGAGGTGCCTATGTTCTTGAATTTTTATGTGTCCTATTATTTTATCATTTGTTCATGCGTCTCAGATACGTAAGTTGATAAAGTTTATTCATGATATTAATTAGAGGCAAAATGGTGTTATGACACTCCGAAAGATTTTATTGATGTACTTCTCATGCATTACATTCATTTATATTGACCTATGACCAGATGGTGTTATATATGTGTATATATGTATATTATATGTATATGGGATATGGGAAAAGGTTACGGCGTTATATACGCACCACCACTCGATCAGCTAGTATACGTTGATGATTTGCCCAAGTGGCCGAGATGATATGATGGGATGCCCTCAGAGGCCTGATGATGTTATGAAATATGTACCTATGCACGACATGACATTCATACGCATATGCATGACACTATAAGTATTTCATGATTTACAAAGTTATCCAGACTTACAGGTTGAGTCATTTACTCTATATTACTTTCATGTATGTCATGTACTTTTTATGTGCCTTACATACTCGGTATATTCGTACTGACGTCTCTTTTGCCTGGGAACGCTGTTTTTCATGCCCGCAGATATAGACAATCAGTTTGACGATCCCTCACAGTAGACGAGACTGGCATTTAATGAAAGATAGGTAAGACTCCACCTCATTCGGAGTGCAGTCGAGTCTATGAGTCATCGTGTCAGAGTTTTCCTAGAGTTATAGGTAGGCCGGTACCCTGTCCCATTTTATGTTAAATAATCTTAGTGGCTTTGTAGACAGAGGTTCATTTTGTACAGTATGTCAAAGGCCTTGACGACCCATATGTATTAATGTTTTAAGAAAAACGGTTCAGTGATACAGTGTTGCCCACTTGCAGTTGTACATTATGAGTTGTGACCAGGTTAGCCTATGATAGTTAGAAAAACAAAATGATTTATAGACTGGTTCGCTCGGGACAGTTAGGAATCGGGTGCCAGCCACGCCTCCCAAGGTTTGGGGCGCTACATAGAACTTCCTCAAAGTCCGTGGAAGTACCACTACAAGTCCATGGTGATCCGTTCCCACTTCCTCTCTGGGATCTTTAACCTCTGAAGCAATCCATCCGGTCTCTGATGCTCATATTTAACCTGCTGACAGTTGAGACACTTGACTACAAACCCAACTATATCTTTCTTCATCCTCCTCCACCAATAGTGTTGTCTCAAATCCTGGTACATCTTCGCGGCACCCGGATGGATGGAATACCGCGAGCTGTAGGCCTCCTCAAGAATCCACTCCCGAAGCCCATCCACATTGGGCATACATATCCGACCATGCCTCCTTATCACGCCATCATCACCAATAGTCACATCTCTAGCATCACCTCGCCGAACCCTATCCTGAAGGACTAGAAGATGGGGATCATCATACTGGCGCTCCCTGATACGGTCATAAAGAGAAGACCGAGCGACCACACAATCCAATACTCGGCTCGGCTTTGAAATATCCAATCTCATGAACTGGCTGGCTAGGGCCTGAACATCCAATGCTAAGGGCATCTCTGCTGCCAGAAGATATGCCAAACTCTCCGCCCGGCGACTCAAGGCGTCGGCCACTACATTGGCCTTCCCCGGGTGGTACAATATAGTGATATCATAGTCCTTAAGTGGCTTCAACCACCTCCACTGATGCAAATTAAGTTCCTTTTTCTTGAACAGGTACTGGAAACTCCGGTGATTAGTGTAGATCTCACAAGGAACACCGTACAAATAATGACGCCAGATCTTCAAGGCGTGAACAATGGCTGCTAACTCAAGATCATGGACAGGATAATTATTCCCATGCACCTTCAACTGTCTGGACGCATAGGCAATCACCTTACCGTCCTACATTAACACCGCTCCAAGGCCAATCCTCGAGGCATCACAATAGACAGTGTGAGACCCCGAACCTGTAGGCAATACTAATACTTGGGTTGTAGTCAAAGTTGTCTTGAGCTTCTGAAAGCTCTCCTCACACTCCTCGGTCCACCTGAACGGAGCACCTTTCTGGGTCAGCCTGGTAATTGGTGTTGCAATAGATGAAAACCCCTCTACAAATCAACGGTAATATCCCGACAAACCAAGGAAACTGCAGATCTCCATAGCTGATGATGGTCTAGGCCAACTCTTCACTGCCTCCACCTTCTTCGGATCTATCTTGATCCCATCACAAGATACCACGTGACCCAAGAATTCCACTGAATCAAGCCAGAATTCACACTTAGAAAATTTTGCATACAATCTCTTCTCCCTCAAAGTCTGAAGCGCAGTCCTCAGGTGTTGCTCATGATCTTCCCGAGACCGAGAATATACCAGAATGTCGTCAATAAACACAATGATGAATGAATCAAGATAAGGCCGAAACACACTGTGCATCAAATTCATAAAGGCTGCTGGGGTATTGGTCAGCCAGAACGCAAGTCAATCTTGGAAAACACCTGGGCACCTTGTAGCTGATCAAACAAATCATCAATGCGAGGAAATGGATACCCGTTCTTCAATGTAACCTTGTTCAACTGGCGATAATCAATACACATACACATAGAACCATCATTTTTATTCACAAACAAGACCGGAGCACCCCAAGGTGATAACTGGGCATAATGAAACCCTTATCAAGCAACTCCTGCAACTTCTCATTCAACTCCTTCAACTCAGGAGGAGCCTTACAGTAAGGAGGAATAGATATGGGCTAAGTGGCCGGCAATAAATCAATTGCAAAATCAATATCTCTGTCGGGAGGCATGCCTGGAAGATCAACTGGAAACACATCAGGGAATTCCCTCACTACCGGAAGTGACTCAACTGTAGGGGTATCAATACTTACATCTCTCACATAGGCCAAAGACGCATCACATCCCTTCTCAACCATTCGCTGAGCCTTAAGAAATGAAATGACCTTGTGGGGAGTGTACTCTAGGGTACCTCTCCACTCTAATTGAAGTAAGCCTGGCATAACCAGCGTCACAATCTTAGCGTGACAATCAAGAATAGCATAATGGGGTGATAACCAATCCATTCCCAAGATAACATCAAATCTACCATACTGCGCAATAATAAATCGGCTCTGGTCTCAAAACCACTAAGAGCAATCAAGCACGACTGATATACGCGGTCCACAACAAGAGAATCTCCCACATAAGTAGATACAAAAACATGGGAACTCAAAGAATTCCGAGATACTCCCAAATGTGGAGCAAAATAAGAACACATATGAATACATAGATCCTGGGTCAAATAATACTGATGCATCTCTATGATAGACGGGGGCAGCACCTGTGATGACAGAATCTGAAGCAACTGCCTCTGAACGGGATGGAAGGGCATAATACCTGGCCTAGCCTCCCCCTCTAGGACGACCTCGACCTCCCCGACCTCCACCTCGAGCTACCTGAGTAGGTAGGGCGACAGCTGGGGATGGAAGCATGGTAGGAGGACCCGGTAGAGCACGTGGTGGCTGAGAAGTCTGTGGAGGTGCACCCCTCCTAAATCTGGGTAAATCCCTAACCATGTGATGAGTATCACCACACTCATATAAACCCCTCGGAGGACGCGGTGGCTGAGACTGACTCGGACCTGGCCTGCTGGACTAGCTGGTAATAGCACCTTGAGCAGGAAGCACACTGAACACTGGCGATGCATAACAAGGCTCCTGAGGTCTAGGAGGAGCTGGAACACCGCTGGCTGCTGGAAGAGTTGAATGAACAGGGCGACTCAGAAAACCCATACCATGGCATGCTACTGGTGCACGAACTCCTGAAAAATGACCAGTCTCTAGAGACCTCTTGGCCTCTCTCTCCTCTCTGTCCCAGGAAAACATGCCCTCCACTCTCCTAGCAATACTCACTGCCTGCTGATAAGTGATATCCTTCTCTAACTCCCTGGCCATACTGGTCCGAATATTAGGGTGGAGCCCCTCAATGAAGCGACGAGCCCTCTCTCTGATTGTAGCAACCAAAGTCGGTGCATGTCGATCCAACTCATTGAAACAAACTGCATACTCCGACACAGTCACAGCACCCTGGCGCAACTTCTTAAATTCTGCGCACCAAGCATCCCTGAGGCTCTGAGGGACATACTCACACAAGAACTTATCTGAGAACTGAGTCCAAGTGAGTGAGGCTGCCTCGTCCGTACTACTCAGCTCATAGGCACGCCACCACTGATATGCCGCTCCCCTCAGCTGGAAGTGGTGAAAGAAACCCCACTCGTCTCCACAATGTCCATAGTACGGAGGATACGATGACACTCCTCAAGAAAACCCTAAGCATCATCTGAAGCTAGTCCGCTGAAATGGGTGGGTGGTACTTCTTGTACCTCACAAGTCTGAGCTGCTCCGCTTCAGAAGCAGCTACCCTTGTCTCATGCTGAACCGGAGCCACTGGGGGCATAGGAATAAACTATGGGGCCTGATCAACCTGGACCCTCTACTCAAGAGTGCGGGCTACGGGAGTTTGTGCCCCTCCCCCGGCCTGAGATGTAGCGAGATCTACCGGAATCAGCCCAGCTTGAGCCAAAGTGCTGAACATTCTCATGAACTGAGCCAAGGTCTCTTGGAGGGCAGAAGCAGCAATAGGAACCTTTGGTGTCGGCCCTCCAACTGGAGCTTCTAGGGGCTCCTCTGTCCCAGCTCGTGCAGTTGCTCGGGCTGCACCACTTGGTCGTCCTCTACCCCGTCCCTAGCCTCTGGCGGCTAGGGGGCTCGGGTGCTGATCGTCAGTCCTCTAGGTACGGGTCCTCACCATCTGTGAGAAAGAATAGAATAGAAATTTTAAAATTTTGATGTCAATAACTCACACGACAAGGAAATCAAAGAAGCATGATTGTTCTTAACAGTTACATAGCCTCCCAAAGATAAGTACGGTCGTATTCGCACCAATCCGCGAGACTCTAATAAATCGGCCTGTGACTCGCGATGGCTATGAACCTAGAGTTCTGATACCAACTTATCAAGACCCATTTTGTCCCTCTGAAAGGCGTCGTGACGGCACCTAGTCGCTATGATAGGTAAGCCTATTAACATTGGAACAATCGAGAGTAAAGAATAACAAAAACCAACTAATCTTCAAAATTACTACATAAAGGTAAAAATGCCGCTCGGCATATACACGTAAAGCCAATTTATCAATTATACACATCACTTCCCAAAAGCAAGAACCATGAGTCATAACCTCTACGAAATCTATCGACAGTCTACTATACAAGAGTCTAATAAGTACAGTAGGAAACAAATAAAGATAGAGGGGGACTCCGAGGATCTGCGGATGTGTGCAGATATACCTTAAAGTCTCCGGTGGCTGCTATTACTGACCAATACTGAGGCGGACAAGAAGTACCTGGATCTGCACACGAAAACATGTGCAGGAAGGGCGCGAATACACCATAATGGTACCTAGTAAGTGTCGAGCCTAACGTCAGTCGAGTAATGACGAGGTAAGGTCAGGGACATACCGGTATAAATATAATAAATTTAAGTAGTAAGATATATATATATATATATATATATATATATATATATATATATATATATATATATATATATATATATATATATATATATATATATATATTACAGTAAATTGATTAATGAAATCTACAGTAATAGAAGTCAGGAAAGCCCTCAGCTCAGAATAAGGAATAAGGATCTCTCGGGATACCGTCCCGTAGTCCCAAAGTAAATATGTAGTACAAAGGGATCTCCCAGAATGCGTTCGTATTCCAAAAATAAATATGCAGTACATGGGGATCTCCCAGAATATGTTTGTAGTCCTAAGGTAAATATGCAGTACAGGGGATCTCCCGGAATGCGCCTGTAGTCCCAAAGTAACTATGCAGTGTTGAGGGGTCTCCTGGAATGTGTTTCGTAGTCCAAAGTAAATATGCAGCTCAACCAATAAATATAACAGTTACAGTAGTGAAATATACAGTTTAGGCTATGTCCAATTCAAGGAAAACAGGAGTTTCACTAAACATGCTGCACATAGTTCAAATAGGCAGTCAAAACACGTAGACATGCTTTCCAAATCTAAAAAAGGTAATTACATATAATATTGCAGTTCAAATAATGCAAAAAACAGGATATGATTTGGTGGAAAATGGAGTTTTAAAACAATAGCAGGTGTACGTACTCGTCACCTCACGTACACGACGCTCATATATCAAACATTACCAAAATCCTAAGGGGAAGTTTCCCCCACACAAGGTTAGGCAAGCCACTTACCTAGAACCAAGGTCAAATCAATCTGAAATCACGCTCTTGCCACGAGTATCCAACTCCGAATGGACCAAATCTAATCAAATCAATTACATAACGTAAATATAACTACAAGTAACTACTTTAGCTAATGAATTCAAAGCTAAGGCAAGAACATACAAAATACGCCCAAAAACCTTCCCCGAGCCCACGTCTCGGAATCGAGTAAAAATCATAAATTAAGAACACCCATTCACTCACGAGTCTAATCATACCAAATTTACTCAAATCCGATACCAAAATCTCGATCAAAATCCCAAAATTCGGCCTAAGAACTTTTCTCAAATTTTCCCCAATTTTCACCCCAAATCCTAAATTAAATGATAAAATTAAGCATATATTAGTGGTAATTAATTATAAAGGATTTAGGAATCATTACCCAAAAACTTCCTCCGAAAATCTCCCCAAATTTTTCCTTCTACCGAGTTCTCAATCAAATTTTGAGTTATGAACCAAAAACCCTCGATTTTGAACTTTAAATCTGCCCAGTTATTTCCTTCTTATAATTAAGAACTTGAAATTTGGGGAGATTTTCGGTAGAAGGCAAAATTTGGGAACCACCCTCGCGATCGCGAAGAACAACTTTGCTGCCTCATAATTTTACTCTACGCGAACGCGTAACTTCCCACGCGGACGTGATGCAATAGCTTATCAAAACCTACGCGACCGCGACTGACCTCATGCGACCGCAAAGAGCAACACACAACTCCGCTACTGCCTTATTTCTTCTTCGCGAATGCGGCCTAGCCCACACGTTCGCGATGCACCACTTCGCCAATACTATATGTTTGCATACTCCTGCTCGCGAACACGAAGAACAAAAATCCCACCACGCAGCTAAGCCTACGTGATCGCGGCTCCCCTTTCGTGATCACGTATAAGGAAACTAGATACACCAGATTGCAGAACCTCAGCCATTCTTCTAAGTCCAAAACTAGTCTGTTGAGCATCTGAAACACACCCGAGACCCCCGGGAACTCAACCAAACACACCAATCAATCAAAACACACCATATAAACTTAGTCGAGTCCTCAAATCACATCAAACAATGCTAAAATCATGAATCACCCTTCAATCCACACTTTAAGAACTTGAAACTTCAAAATTCTACAACTGACACCGAAACCAACCAAACTATAGCCGATTGACCCCAAATTTTGCAAATAGGTCATATTCAACATTACGGACCTACTCCAACTTCCGAAATCGGATTCCAACCCCGATATCAAAAATTCCACTAACGCTCCAAAACTCCAAAATTTTGACTTTCGCCATTTCAAGCCTAAATGAGCTACCGACCCCCAAAATACATTCCGGACACGCCCCTATGCCCAAAATCACCCAACGGAGCTAAAGGAATCAACATAATTCCATTTCAGAATCGTCTTCACACAGTTCGGACTACGGTCCAAATTCTAAGACTTAAGCTCTCATTTAGGGACTAAGTGTCCCAAAACACTCCAAAACTCAAAACAAATCATCCCGACAAGTCACAGTAGAAGAAATAGATATGGGAAAAGCAGTTAATAGGGGTTTGTAGCACTAATTCTCAAAACGACCGACGGGGTCATTAAAGACTTTTGAACCGATTTTTGGATTTTGTTAAAGCTTTATACTTATGATCCGAAATAGTTTTTTATGAGTTTTATTTTGTGCTTTGAAGTTATTCTGGTTGGATTAGAGCCGTCTAGAGGTCTTTTCACCCGAGAAGTGCATTTTAGAGTATCGTCCTGTCTTCTTTGAGGTAACTATCTTGCCTAACCTTGTGTGGGGGACTTCCCCTTAGGATTTGAGTCTTCTATGCTAATTGTAGTCTGTGTACGCGAGGTGACGAATGTGTTCTCGGATTTATTTGTGGAAAATTGTCTTTTTAGGGTTCTTAGGTCCTTATATTCACTAAGTAGGAAGTTGTTCTGATATGATTGAGTTTCCTATTTTCTAGTCCCACCTTTATATGCTTTATATGATGTTGTTAGCTCTTCTTTACCTCTTACTTGTTATTTGGCCCTTATTTACCTTAATTAAAGTGATTGCCTTTATTGCTTTGTTACTTCTTAATTGTGAGTTCCTCTAAGAATTTGTGCATATATGCTACATGTCCAAATGGTTGTGGTTGCCTGCGAAGTTATCACGTGCTTTACATGTCCTGTTAATTTGTAAATGTTGTTGTGTTTCTTCGATTTTTACGTGGTTCCCTTATTGTAGTGAAGTCATACTCTTGGTTATGGAAATTCTTGTAAATTGAGTTATTGAATTGTTGTTGTTGATTTAAATTATTGTACGGGGGATCGGGTTACACGACGCAACAGGTGAAATAATGGAGGTGGTGGAATAAGGGAGGATATTTTTATTGTGATATTTTTATTGTACGGTGGGATCGGATTGCACGCCGCAACAGGTGAAATAAGGGTGGATTGTTATGTGAAAATAAGGGTGAAATGTGATATTGATATTATATGGTGGGATCGGGTTGCGCGCTGCAACATATTATGTTTATTGTTATGATGTTGATGTTTATTGTACGGTGGGATTGGGTTGCACGCTGCAACAGGTGAAATAAGGGTGGATTATTATGGTGAAATAATGGTGAATTATGATATTGATATTATATGGTGGAATTGGGTTGCACACCGCAAGATATTTGTGTATTTGGTATTCCCTATTTTATTGTATTGGATTCACTGCCTTTGTACGAGATTCCGAGGATTTGTATTCTCCAGTTTTCACGGTCATTTGAGGATTTAGTCATTATAATTGACATTATTGCTTTGCCTTCATTTCCTGAGCCATTTTCCTAATACTATTATTCTGGTGAAGGATTTTTAAAGTGAATTTACTACGTTGAGTCATTACCTCCTGCCCTGCGAAGTCGTTAGTAAGATGGTGTTTTAAAAATGGAACAACTAATATCATGTTGCCTTGTGTGACTTTAAGTTAGAACCCGTCGTTTATTTCGATGCTTACCATTTTCTACTAGTTGTCATACTTTACTTCGACTGATTTCTCAACTTAATCTTCTTAACCTGTCTAAGATTTTATTTTACTTATAATGGAATTGTTATTATGTTTTTAACTTAATAATCTCTATATTAAATGCAATAGTTATTCGATGTTGAATTTTATTTGAAAATGTTATTTTCCTCACTCAACTGATTTTCAAAAACCAAAACTCATCTTCCTCACTGATTTCATATTTGGTCTAGAAATTTGTAAATTTACTTTATGTTATATAAATGAAATCTCTCGAACATCGTAATTAGAAATTGACACAGATATTATGTACCGAATGGCACGTGGATTTCACCGTGCAAAGTGAGATGGGAAGATGTGGGTACGAGGTGTCGTGTGTGTTAATGGGTTGGAAGTTGTGGTTTATGGCATTAGATTACGAGAAAGTGAATTATTGGAATCGTGTATTAGATACAATTTGTTTGGTTGAGTTGACATTGTTTTCCCTACATTAGCACATTTACACTTATTTGTACCCCAACTAGTTTGTTGTTTAATTACTTTGTTATTTCCCGTCTTCATTCGTATTTTCCCCTTATCGTCATTTCTATTTGTGATTTGATCTATTCTTGAAATTTGCATTACTTTGATATCCCTATCTTGTTAGCTTTATGTCATATCCTGCCCAAGTTTAAATGTTTAGTGAGTGCCTTGACCTGGCCTCGTCACTACTCTACCGAAGTTAGGCTTGATACTTATTGGGTACCACCGTGGTGTACTCATACTAAACTATTGCACATATTTTTTGTGAAGAACCAAATACTTCGCATCGAGTTGGTTTTGAGATTTACACTTGGTGTGGTTGGATAGTTCAAGGGAATCTATAGGGCGTTCGGAGGCTCTGAAGTCACCTTCTATAGTATTTATTTCCATTGTTTCATTTTATTCCGGAACAGTGATGTATCTATTATGTATAACTACTCCTAGAAAGTCTTATGACTTTTACTACCGATTTTGGGAATTGTAAGTTTTATAGAGAACTAAATTTCTAAAAGGTGTTAGACGCTATCTATTATTGTTACACAGTATATGTTAGGCTTACCTAATCCCTAAGACTAGGTGCCATCACGATACCTAACGGAGAGGAAATTGGGTCATGACAAGTTGGTAGCAGAGCTCTAGGTTCATAGGTGCTACGAGTCATAAGCAGGTTTAGTAGAGTCTTGCAGATCGGTATGGAGACGTCTGTACTTATCTTCGAGAGGCTACGGATACTATTAAGAAATTTCACCTCTTTCATTCCTTATCGTGTGACATTGGTTCAATTCAAAAATATATATTTTATGTCCCTTTTGCATCCGCTCATGTATTATATTGCGCACTCGATATCAGTCATGCGCCAACTGTTCGTGATGTTGTGGATAGGTTACGAGGGAGTCAGGGATGCTTAAACATTGTCTCAACGTGTTGTCCAGACTAAGAATACAAAGGTATTGAGAGACTCTTCAGTTTTTCACATGAGAGTGCAGCTGGTTTTGGCATCTAGTATATTAGTACGAGCTTGGGAAGGCTTAATTGGTTGACTAGTCGCCGCGATCATGGTTGGGTCACGAGGTGGATGTTGATTTGAGGATAGTTGATGGTATTGGATATTATGTGGGTCGTAAGGGACTTCTACTCAATGGAAGGTACATGTTATCATTTGAGGCGTTGAATGAAGCGAGTTTTGACTGCCACGAGGATGGACGTGCACTTAGTAGATGACTTGGAGTACCTTGTGACTGGTGTTGTGCGAGCTGTGAAGGTTAGTTTTGCAGATCATCAAATGTTGTTTTCTATGGCTTCACGCCAAGTGGGGGAGTCCACTAGAGGCATTCATATTGCAGAGTCAGGTTTTAAATCAGTTTTGGCTGGATATGTGTGTATACATGGTACTGGAAGGTTCCCCAAATTTTTCATATGTTTAAGATCTGAGATCTGCAATGGGATGATGTTGGGGCTTGCGGTGTTTCTGCGTCATTAATGTATCTACATTTCAATATCAAAGGTAGTCGGAGGAACAACTTCAGATTCACAGGAGGCCTATTCAGCGTGGGCATCTTGGTTTTGGCATTATGGGGTGCTTTAGAGGAATACGGTGGTTTATGAGCTTCTGGGCTGCATGGTTTCTTATAGGATTTTCTGTGTTGGGTTTTGTATGAGATCATTGTGAATCGACAGGGAGAAGTGTTAGCCAGAGGAAAGACTAGGAGTATTCGAAGAAATGGGTCGACTGTGGTGTTGGGTCAGCATAGCAATGGAATTGATTGGTCCTTTTTAATGAGAATTCTCTACCGACATTTATAGCAGTACTTTTGGGTTGGACAGTTTGTATGAATCGGTTGAGATGGGGATATGCGGTCCCGATGGCTTAGTTGCGTGCGGGTGGGTCTCGGAGAGTTCTTGATGATTTTGTCCATGGCTTGAGTCGGTTGTCTGCTATGGGCATAAGGAATATATTGTACATTATGGATTTCTTCTGGATGGATATTAGAAGTTAATAGAATGCTGGAATTATTGGGAACCATATGTGAAGAGCGTGCATTTCAAGAAGGCACCTTGTGTTATGGATTGCAGATGTTTGGCTAATGGTATGTTGATTACGGGGTTTTGAGGCTGCTGAGGATCAGGTTTCGTTACGCGGCTGGAAAACTTACATCGGTGCTTCAGTAAGATGATGGGATGTGAGCGATGTATCAACTCTTCTAGCAATGTAGTTGAGATCGGGTATGGAAATTTTGATATTCATGAGGTTTTGGGGTTGGATGTCCTCATATACAGACTATTTCTTGTTTGCGGATTGTGAAGAAATGTTGAGAAAGAGAGAGCTGATGGCATAAATTTTCGATAGGTTGCTATGGACTTTTGGGAATTTACCTATCTGGAAATTATCAGGATTGGGTTGGGGGTTATTTGAAATCTTAACGAGAATATGTATTTTATATCATGTCAAGTTTGGGCGCTCTTGTGAGATTTTTATCACGGTGAGTGGGGTCGAACCGGAAGTCGCCCGCCCAACCGAGCCAGTGCTAGAAAGATCGAATGCCAGTGAATCAAGGACTGATCCCGCCGTAATGAAGATGCTCGAGGAGCTCACCAAACGAATTGAATCAGGAGAGAAGAAAATTAAGGCAAATGATAAGAAAGTAGAAACATACAACTCTCGAGTTGATCAAATACCGGGGGTACCTCCAATTCTAAAAGGAATGGAATCAAAGAAGTCTGTACAGAAGTCGTTCCCTCCGAGTGCGGCTCCAAAGCCCATTCCGAAGAAATTCCGTATACCGGAAATCCCTAAGTACAATGGGACGATCGATCCCAATGAGCATGTCACCTTCTATACATGCGCCATCAAAGGAAATGATTTGGAAGATGATGAGATCGAATCTGTTCTACTGAAGAAATTTGGAGAAACTCTATCGAAGGGAGCAATGATCTAGTACCACAATCTACCGCCATATTCCACTGACTTATTCTCCATGCTTGCAGATTCTTTTGTAAAGGCACATGCCGGGGCAATAAAGGTTGTGACAAGGAAATCAGACCTTTTCAAATTAAAACAAAAGGATAATGAAATGCTGAGAGAGTTCGTGTCTCGATTTCAAATAGAACGCATGGAGCTACCACCAGTCATAGACGATTGGGTTTTTCAAGCCTTTACTCAAGGGTTGAACGAACGGAGTTCGATTGCATCACGTCAACTAAAGCAGAATCTAATTGAATATCCGGCGGTAACCTGGGCCGATGTAAATAATCGGTATCAGTCGAAGATCAGAGTTGAGGATGACCAATTAGGAACCCCTTCCGATTCCGTATATCCGAGCAGTCACGTAGGTAGAAACCAGAGGGATATCGATAGGGAACCTCAATCAAAAAGAGACCGATATCAGTCGTACAACGCAGATCGCAGAAACGGTGTCCCCAGACGCAATCCCATCCGAAATAATCGAAGGGGCGATCGAGGACAGAGTTCTCGGGGAATCATGAGCAAAAGTGGTTTTGATAAGCATGTCGATCCCGCAGAGGCACCACGCTTAACGGAGTACAACTTCAATATCGACGCATCAGGTATTCTGTCGGCAATTGGAAGAATCAAAGATACTAGATGGTCCAGACCCACACAAATTGATCCTTCCTAGAGAAACCCCAATCTAATGTGCAAGTATCACGGCACGCATAGCCACAAAACCGAAGATTGTAGACAGCTAAGGGATGAGGTAGTCCGTCTATTTAACGAGGGCCATATTCGAGAGTTCTTAAGTGGTCGAGCCAAAAACCATTTTAGAGAAAGGGACGCCAACAGGAAAAATGAATAGGAAGAGCCACAACATGTGGTCCATATGATCGTCGGTGGGGTCGATATTCCACAAGGGTCCGCGCTCAAATGCACTAAAGTATAAATTACTAGGGAAAAACGGATCCGAGATTATGTACCAGAAGGCACCGTATCATTCAACGATGAGGAAGCAGAAGGAATATCTCAACCCCACAATGACGCTTTGGTAATTTCTATCTTTATGAATAAAATTCAAGTTAAGCGTGTATTAATCCATCCAGGTATCCCGGAAAATATTATCTGATCGAGGGTCGTGGAGCGATCAAATCGTACCCGCAACTCGGGTCCTGAATGGTTTCAACATGGCCAGCAAAACAACTAAAGGAGAAATAATTTTACTAGTGAACGTAGCTAGGACTATCCAAAAAACCAAATTCCATGTAATCGAGGGCGACATGAGGTACAACGCTCTGCTTGGAAGGCCCTGGATTCACAATATGAGGGCAGTCCTTTCAACTCCCCGCCAAATCATGAAATTACCAACACCCGACGGGGTGAAAACGGTGTATGAGGAGCAACACGTGGCAAAAGAAATGTTCGTGGTTGATGAGCTGATACTGATATCGGCGCTTTCGTCAACAAAGGGATCGTAGGTCAAAGGAAAATAGGAGGCCAAATAGCAACCACAACCACCAGCCTCGACTCAGTCGGAAAAGCAGGGAGCGGAAGATGACGACGACTACTTGATCCCTCGATCCTTCATTATCCTCGAAGATTTTGACGCCACCAAATCGACAATCAAAGAGCTGGAACAAGTTATATTGATCGAATACCTACCCGATTGAAAGGTATACCTGAATACGGGGTTCACCCCCGAACTCAGGAAACAACTCATTAAATTTCTTATTGATAATATGGATTGTTTTTCTTGGTCCTACTTAGATATGACAGGGATCCCATCGAAGATAACAACACATCGATTGAGCTTGGACCCAAAGTTCAGACCGGTAAAACAAAAGAGAAGGCCCCAGTCCGAGGTAAAACATGTATTCATCAAGGACGAGGTAACTAAGCTTCTCAAAATAGGATCCATTCGGGAAGTAAAATATCTCGAATGGTTAGCAAATGAAGTGGTAGTCCCTAAGAATGGGACAAACTTAGGATGAGCGTAGATTATAAAGATTTAAATAGAGCATGTCTCAAAGACTCTTTTCCTCTGCCGAATATCGATCGCATGATCGATGCCACGGCCGGCCATGAGATCCTTAATTTTCTCGATGCCTAGTCCGGGTACAATAAAATCCGAACGAACCTGGATGATCAAGAAAAGAATTCGTTCATCACTAAATATGCACATATTGTTATAACGTAATGCCATTTGGACTAAAACATGCTGGTGCTACCTACCAACGCCTAGTAAGCAAAATGTTCGAAGAACAAATAGGTAAAACAATGGAGGTATATATTGATGATATGCTAGTTAAGTCTCTGCGCGCAGAGGACCATTTAAAACATTTGCAAGAGACTTTCAACAGATTGAGAAAATATAACATGAAGCTCAACCTCGATAAATGAGATTTTGGGGTCGATTCGGGAAAGTTCCTCGGTTTTATGGTGTCGAATCGGGGATCGAGATCAACCCCGATAAAATCAAGGCAGCCGAAGACATCACAGTCGTGGACAACGTTAAGTCCGTGCAAAGATTGACAGGACGGATAGCCTCCTTGGACAGTTTATCTCGAGGTCTTCAGATCGAAGTCATAGGTTCTTCTCACTGCTAAAAAAGAAGAACAATTTCGCCTGGACCCCGGAATGCCAATTGGCGTTGGAAGAGTTAAAATGGTATCTCTCGAGCCCACCATTGCTTCACACCCCGAAAACGGACGAGCAGCTCTACTTATATCTGGAAATCTTGGAATCACGGTAAGCGGGGTCTTAGTTAGAGAAGAGCAAGCTACGCAATTTCCAGTTTACTATGTTAGTCGAACTTTAGGTGAGAGCAAGATCAGGTACCCACACTCCGAAAAATTAGCACTTGCTTTAATAAGCGCCTCTAGGAAATTAAAACCATATTTCCAGTTTCACCTAATTTGTTTGGCGACCAATTACACTCTTCGTAATTTGCATAAGCCCAAACTCTCTGGCCGATTGGCCAAATGGGCCGTCGAACTCTGTGGGTATGATATCGAGTATCAACCTCGAACGACCATCAAGTCTCAAATTTTAGCAGACTTTGTAGCCAACTTCACGTCAGCCCTCGTACTTGAAGTCGAAAAGGAACTTTTGTTACAATCGGGTACACCATCGGGGGTATGGACCCTTTTCACAGACGACGCTTCGGTTGTGAAGGGGTCCGGGCTAGGCATCATTTTGAAGCCACCCATAGGCAATAAAGTTAGGAAATCTATCAAAACTTCTAAGCTAACTAACAATGAGTCCAAGTACGAGCCATGATTGCAGGTCTCGAACTGGCTAAAAGCTTGGGAGCGGAAGTCATCGAGGCAAAATGTGACTCCCTACTAGTGGTAAACCAAGTCAACACGGCCTTCGAGGTTTGACAGGATCGAATGCAGAGGTACTTGGATAAATTGCAGGTAACATTACATCGGTTTAAAGAATGGACCTTACAGCATGTACCTCGAGAACAAAACAGCGAGGCCAATGCCCTTGCAAATTTGGGGTCATCGGTCGAAGACGACGAAATCAGCTCGGGGACCATCGTACAACTTTCGAAGTCAGTAATCAAGGAAGGCCATGCCGAAATAAACTCCACAAGACTAACTTGGGATTGGAGGAATAAATATATCGAGTATCTAAAAAATGGGAAACTCCTATCGGACCTTAAAGAATCAAGGACTCTACGAACAAAAGCTACTCGATTCACATTGGCCGAAGATGGGACATTGTACAGGAGGATGTTCGATGGACTGTTGGAAGTATGCTTGGGACCAGGAGACACCGATTACGTCCTACGAGAAGTTCACGAGGGTAATTGAAGGAACCACTCCGGTGCCGAATCACTAGTTCAAGCAGTCATTAGAGTGGGATACTATTGGTCCAATATGGATAAAGATACTAAAGAATTCGTTCAAAAATGCGATATGTGCCAAAGGTATGAACCCATGATCCACCAGCCCAGAGAGCAACTTCATTCAGTCATATCCCCATGGCCGTTCAGGAAATGGGGAATGGACATCGTCGGCCCTCTGTCATCAGCCCCAGGTAAAGTTAAATTCATTTTATTTATGACTGACTATTTCTCTAAGTGGGTTGAAGCACATGCCTTCGAGAAAGTCAGAGAAAAAGAAGTTATAGACTTCATCTGGTTTCACATCATATGCCAATTCGGGATACCTACTAAAATCGTATGCGCAATGGAAAACAATTCATCGGCAGAAAAATAACGAAGTTTCTCGAGGATCGCAAAATAAAAAAGATCTTATCGACACTGTAGCATCCCAATGGGAACGGGCAGGCCGAATCGACAAACAAGACCATTATTCATAATCTGAAGAAAAGGTTACGACTCCAAGGGAAAATAGAGAGAAATTTTACCCGAAGTCCTTTGGGCGTATCGAGCAACGTCAAAATCCAGTATGGGGGCAACACCATTCTCCTTAGTATATGGCACCGAATCCCTGACCCCGGTTGAAGTCGGGGAACCCAGAAATAGGTTTCAATATGCAACGGAAGAGTCAAATCACGAGACTATGAATATGTGCCTCGAGCTACTAGATGAAAAATGGGAACTTGCCCTCGTCCGAATGGCCTCACAAAAGCAACAGCATCGAAAGGTACTATAATCAAAGGGCCAACCTTCGCCACTTTAGAATCGAGGACTTAGTTATGAGAAAAGTCACCCTCAATACTCGAGACCCAAACGAAGGAAAACTCAGCTCAAATTGGGAAGGACCGTATCAGGTCCTCGACATCATCGAAAAGGGATCCTACAAACTTAACACGATGAACTGCGAACAACTACCAAATAATTGGAACACATCACTCCTCAAACGATATTATTGTTGAAGTATGACCTTCTCTTTTTTCATTTACTCTTTATACTAAATTATTTTAGGTTTTCGAGCGAAGGCAAAAAAGTTCTCTCCAAGCATGATGTCCTTAGGTGTAAAAGCACGTGTTACACTCTTTTTCCCTTCGACCGGTTTTTATCCCAAATGGGTTTTCCGGCAAGGTTTTTAACGAGGCAACCATTTGTTCGTGCTAACTTAGAGTATCCGAGGCTTTTTTACAATCAACCTTGAATACTGGGGGACATCACCTTCGGATGTTATGTTTTCAAGGAAAATACTTCATGTCATTAGGGTCTCGATAGGAAAATTTTGTAAAGGACCAAACGGTCGAATGAACCGTGTCCATGTAGAATTCTCAAGCTCTAGTGGAAAAACATGTACGCATGTATGAACTATTGAATGAAGTATTTTTCCTTACCAGATGTCTCGTGCCTTAACGAAATTTCTACTTTAAAAATTCCATACTTATGATTTATTATGGAAATTGGCTCAAGGGCCGATTACAACTAAACTTCGAACGATCAACCTTGTACTCGAGCACTGCCATCAAAGAATTGACATGTTCGAATTATTAAACTTCGAGACCATAAGACCTTAAAAAGGCAACCTTCGATTTTATAGGCCAAGGCCACCCTAACAATTTGAACAAGTTCAAAGCGTAATTGGGAAAATAAGCCCAAGAGGCAGATCCCAAGGTTACGGCCAAACTAACGTGTCTCGGAGATGTCTGAATTCTTTAATAAAAATAGGCCCTCGAATTCTTTTATAAACCGGTTAAAGGGCTACCCTCGGCGACATAACCAAAAGTCTTCGATAATGTCAGCCCTCAAAACACCTTAAGAGGTATCGAACTGTTCGAACCTTCGAACAATTTAGTACAAACTTGTGCTAAGGCACAAAAAAGAAAAGGGTTTCGATAACATTAGATCCCGAAAAAAACCCAACGGATACAGACTTACTTCGTGCTAAGACATAATAAATTCCTATATGTTTAAAATTTTTAAGCCAAAAAGGTAAAAATTCATTCTTCTGAGGCCATATCGGCCTGATTCAAGAGCCTAAGGGCCATTATTTTTTTTGAGTTTGAGAGTTCATCCTCGCACAACTAAAACCTAAGGGTTTTACTACTTCGAGTTCGAGAAAGTGCTCACTCGATTATAACGGCTATACTAGTTTGGCTTCAGCCAAGTTGCCTAAAATTCGAAGTCACAAACATAGTTTTCACAAGGCATGAAGTATGTGAAAAAGAAAGAAAAATACAAAAACCCTAGTTATTCTCGAGGGAAACTCCTTCCTCGAGAGCAGTTTCTTCCTCGGGACCCTCATCATTCTCAGACCCGCTCTTGTTGTCGTCATCATCATCATCATCGTCGTCATCGTCATCGTCAGAAGAGGCCAATATTCTAGCATCAACTTCATGCTCTTTAGCCTTTGTTATCTCTTCGGTAAGATCGAAGCCTATGGCACGGATCTCTTCGAGGGCCTCCCTCCGAGATTGGCATTTTGCAAGCTCAACAATCTAATGTGCTCATGTTTGAGCAGTATCGGAAGCCTCCCTCACTTGAGCTTGAGCAGCTTCGACATCAACCCAATAAATGGCCACCGTCCTATCAGCCTCGACCTTTGCTTTTTCGTCCTCAGGTTGGGCCCTTGCAAGTTCAGAATCCAACAAGCCTTGAGCTCTTCAATCTTCTTAGCCTGAGCCAAGCACTTTTCCTTCATATTTCGAAGTTGGTCTTCAACTGATGAAAACTGGGCCAGGGCAGTCTCTTTCTTAGCAGTAAGACGGTCCATGCCTTCTTTCCACCCGTAGGACTCTGCCTTCACTTGGTCGACCTCCTCTCGGAACAGATCAATCCTCTCGATCTTTTGATGTATCTATGATATTGAAATATTAACCTCCGTTCCCAAATCAAGTCCATGATTTTTCAAAAGTATCATTAACTTCTCGGTTAGCTCGGTCTGCTCCTTATGAGCTTTAGCCAATTCGGCTCGGAGGTCCTTAATCTCCTTGTCTTTCTGCCCGCAGTGAAGCTTGAGGGCATTCCTCTCTTCAGAAAGCCTTTGGAGACAGCCTTACACTGGCTCAATGCAGCCCGGGACTTAGAGAAAGCTTGTATAGAAAGGTAAAAGAGTTAGACAAAAAACAAAGGAATACTACATCAACAAAAGAGCTTAAACTTACTCAGTTCAGGAGAAGTTGGGCCTCTTCGAAGAGGTTGGATGAGCCACTAATATCGGAAGCATCCTCGACCCTGGTAAAGCAATTCCGAAAGGGATCCTCCCAACCGGGGACTTCACAACTTCGGGAGTCCTTATAGCTTGAGCATCCTGTATAGCCTCTTCGGAAAAGGCAGGAAAGGACGGAGAGTGACCTGCTGTCATTTCCCCAAGTGAGTCACTTGGGGCACTTTGTTCAACTCGAGGGGTTTCGGGACCAACCCCCTCAGATATTCTCACCGTTTGATGAGAAGCGGCCTCGATCTCGGACGATTCAGGGACTTTTCCCGAATCCTTCTTCAAGGCCTCCTCAAAATGAGGTGGAGCCTTATCAACCACCACCGATTCAGCGGCCTTGGAGGCCTCGATGTTTTTCCTCACTCGGGTCACAAGCACCGAGTCACCGTCTTCATCTTCTTCTTCTTTCTCCCTTAGTTCCCGAACTACATGGGCAGGGAGGGCAGCAACCTCTATCCTCGATTTCCTGATCGAGCTCTTCTTTTTCTTAGGCTTAGGGTCCTCAAAGGTCGAGGCCCTCTTTCTCCTGTTGTCCTTCGCCGGTTTCGAAACTGGAGTTGAAGACTCCTCCTTGCCAGACGGAGGCCTCATGACCGCATCCTTGCTCAGGCATGCGCACAAGGAAATTAAATAAGCATAAGGAGATATTACCAATTCATCGGATATGTAAAAAAGGAAGCTTACCATGGTTCTTTGCCTCCCATTGGCCTTTTTCCAAATCGCGACAACGACGCCTGGTGTAAGTAGAAGTCCAACCCAGTTTTTACCCAGCTCTCGAGGTTGGGGACCGCTCGAGGAATCCAAACAACCGTTGCATGACGAAAGAAGACACTAATAAAAGCTGAGGAACGAGAAATAGCATGGAAATTAACAAGTTAAGTAATGCTTACACTTCGGGTTCCATTTCTCAGGAATGGCATTTTCTCCGCCAGGATGAGATCGGAGGTCCTCACTCGCACAAATCCACCCATCCAGCTTCGATCTTTGTCCTCGTTGATGCTCGAGAACAATACTTTGGTTGCCCGACGCTGCAGCTTGATCAACACTCGAAAGATACGGGGGCCGTATAAATTGATGAGGTGAAGGGTGGCATCCCCTCGACTTTGCCCGTGAAGAATCGGAGCATGATGACTATGCGCCAAAAGGAAGGGTGTATTTAGACTAATTCACCTGGTATTGACGGAAAAATTCAACGATGACAGGGTCGAGAGGGCCCAACATGAAATGATAAGTGTAAACACTTAGATACCCCTACACATGGGTAGTATTGCTCTCTTCAGGGGATGGGATCACTACCACTTTGTCCCCCCAATACCTCGACACATGATGGCACCGACCAGGGACTGGGGAGGTTTCTTGGTCTTGAAATCGGATTTAAGGACACAAGGGCCGGGAACACACTCCTCAGGGAGCGGAGCCACCGGCATTTTATCGTCGGCCGGCCGTGAAGAAGAAAAAGAATCTTTCTCCTTTTGTGGAACTGTTTTGGATGTTTTCTCCATTTTATTAATTGAGGGTAGAAGAAGGTAGTAAGATTTGGTGTTTGAAGACAAGCGGTGAAATCTGAAGATTAATGGAAGAGAAGACTTTGAGAGGGGTAAAAGCTTAGAAGATTAGATGAAAGTGAAGGTAAAGCTTGATTCAACAAGGAGAAGGCCTATTTATGGGTTTACGATGACGGTTCAACAGCACTAATGACCGACCACCAACTGATATTCATTAATGGTTTGGGAAACTGTACCGACGGCACATTTCGGTCATTTCCGTCGCTTACATCACGGGGATGACATCATTATTTATCGAGGTCAAAAAATTCGAGGGATCAATTCGTTTCTTGTCATTACACTCCAAGAAACGAGGGGACTATCTGTATACGGTTAAAATTCTGTCATTTATCTTCATATTTATCAATTAGTGTTTAGAGAAATCACATATCCTTAAAATCACAATATAAGTTTAATTGTTATCCAAATTTTAGGGTAAACATAAAGATATATCTAAGCAAGAAGTAGATGAATGTTTGCATCCTATTGGTAATGACAAAACCCCAGGCATCAACGGGTATAATGTTGTTTTCTTCAAGAAAGCATGGGAGTTTATTAAGGAGGATGTATACGAAGCAATATCTGAGTTATTTGCTACAGGTGTAATGCTTAAGACCATTAACTGTATTACAGTTACTCTATTGCCTAAAATCACCAACCCTACTAACATCAAGGACTACACACCTATCTCCTGATGTTCTATATTGTATAAGATCATCTCCAAAATCTTAGCCTCAAGGCTGCAGAAAGTAATGGGGTTCTTGATTGATGGGGCTCAGGCTAATTTCATCCCAGGAAGAAAAGGGGCTGACAATATCATCCTAGCACATGAGATGATTAAGGCCTACTCAAGGAAACGTATATCGCCTAGATATATGATCAAGGTAGATCTGCAAAAGACTTACGACAGTGGAGAATGGAGCTTTGTGCTACAAATCATGGAGGGGCTGAGCTTCCCTCATAAATTCAGCCAACATATATCATCATGTATCCATAGTGTGAGTTATTATATCTTGATAAATGGAGAACTAATGGTCTAGCTAGGTTCTTGAACATGATTGCTTTCCACTCGACTTTTTCTAAGGATCCAAGCTACTTTAAGTCTATATGCTGTAATTTGCTTCTTTGGTGATTAATAATATTTGTGAATGACCAAAAAAAAAACGACGCGCATCTTGTTCAATATAATTACACCTCATTCTACTATGAGATGTATAATGAGTTTTACATCAATCTTAAACTTGGATATCAACTGTAACATTCTTGGCTTTAAGTTCTGATACACCTAACATATTAAAAAGTTATACGAATACAACATCGCAATAACATGAAGGAAGTTGAATCGCTAAAATTTGAATTCACCTTAAAACTCTTAGTGATGCCCACAATTCAATTTTGTAATTTGCCTAATGCCACCATAATCGTGAGGTTTCTGAATCTATACTATCTGAAATAAATTGTGTCATCAATAATCGAGATTTCAACTGGTTTAGTTTCAAGCACGTACACCAATAAAATAGAAATAGAAAACTGTTTTACACCAGAAATAAAGAAACGGAAAACATCTTGTTCGTGACAAATTGTGTAAACTTTGGTATCTCTTTGTCCATCCCATCAATATAACTTTAAGACACACTTGACATGGCAATAATGTTACGGTGATATAGTTGGAGTAATTAGTAACGCAACATTAAAGGAAAAACAAAAATTTAGTATTGTCCTAACAATTAAAATGTGACTTCTTTTTAAAGCACAATTGAAAAACTCAGTAAAACATTATTAGAAATTAAATGGCTATGTTGCATATTGAAACGATTTGAGTATGGAATATTTTTAACTAATACGCCTTTACACTTCTTGTATCTTGTAGTCATAGACGGACAACTCTCAAGCTTTTCCATTGCAAATAAAAGGTGACGACACAAGTCATCAAGATATCCGTCGTTTGAACCCTAAATTATCTATTTTAAGCAATTTCTTTTGTTGTTCACTTGACGCATACTGTTTATAAACTCGAAAAACACTGTTCATTAATCTCGTTGTTTTATTTCATATATAAGTACTACTCCATTAGTAATCTGTTATTGTAACAGTAAAAAAAATCACTATTAATGACAAATTCATATTTATCTATAAAAAAATCAACTAATAATTTTTTTTTTTTTTGTCAATGCGCATGAAATATGGTCGACTTTTTCGCTTTGTAGCTTGCAGTCAAGCAGAGAACTTTTAACTACAATAATCCATAGTAAAAATAAAAGTGAGATAATCACTTATATGGTGATTAATGTTGGTACATGTAGCTTTGCAATAACTGAAAAGTTAAAACATATAGGAGTAATAAACATATATTATCACCATTTTCCTTCCAATCAATTGGTGTGACCGATTGATCGACTTTATATATAATTTCCTACTGCAATGAAGCTAATAAGTAAAGCAAATTACCATGAAAATACATTGTTAGTGAAGCTAAAAAAATATAGTGAATTACCACGTAAATACAGATTTTTTATTTTCATTTGAAAAGTATATATTTAGCTTCTGTTATGGTCTGAAATTTACCACGTATAACATCAATCTCTAAGAACTATAAAAAAGTGTTTTGTGCTTTACTCAATGTAGTCTAGATAATACCTCTAGACTATCATTTTTTAAGCAACTAATCAAGTCATTACAACAACAACTCCTTCGAGCCTCGTGATCAAATTATTGTGTCAACTCCTGATGAAATAAAACAATAACATTACTATGATTTGTACCTATATATAGAAAAGAACCGCGATAAAAATTTGCCTAAAAATAATATTTTTACTTCAAACTTTTAGTTCACACCTCAGTGCTAAAAATATTGAGAAAGGATGTATACTTGTCTGCTCGCTAATAAATGGTCCATCATCTCCAGAGCAATTGTTGAGATTAATGTTCTAAAATATCAATACCAAACAAGAGGGGTGATTTGTGTGGTGTTGGATTTTTGCGTGCACTAGTTATAGAAGGACCAGGTCCTTCTGTGTGTTCCAACCTATACTGTTTGCGGAATAATAAATATAGAAAATAAAGAACACAAGGATTTTACGGGGAAAACACCTCGCTCAAAAGGTGAAAAATCACGACCTACTTTCCAGTAGGATTTTCCCAAGCACTCCACTAAAATCACTGAGCTAAAACAGCATTTACAAAACTCTTTGTAAACCTAGGATTAACTCTAATCCCTTTGTGGCAAACTAGCCTCTAGCTATTTGCGACAAACTCCAAGTTAACTATAACTTGAACACTCAGTACCTATTACAAATGCTTCTAGATAAAGCTAAAGAGGTACAAATTAAAATCCCTACTACAAATAAACTAGACTAAAAGACAACAGTTGGAACTGGTTCTTTAGCTGTTCCAAGTAGCTTCAGAGTCACACATTTAAATCTCACACGATCTGCTTGCAAAATTGCCTTGCTAATTTTGCTCTCAATTCTTGTTTTGCTTCTGCTTTTGTGCGTATCTGTACAATAAGAATAATCTTCAATATATAGAATTAGTAGACGAGAGATTTACTAGAGTTCTAATGCTACTCTTCCTTGGTGGAAGAGTTCTAGTTAATCTCAACTCCTCGAATCCTTCCTTATCTTTTATTCTGTTCTTACTGAATAAGGAGTCCTTCTCTTTATTATCTTGCAATCTTTTCGATCAGGAGATATCTCTTTAATCTACATATTTCATTTATCTCCTGCATGTGCACCTCACGTGCCTTTAACTCTGCATGTGTCTATGTCTCCAGTGATGGACCTGGTTCAACTTTAAGTTCCTTTGTCAATCTTCAAAACCATTCAATTTCTTGGGCCAACAAATTCCCTTTTTTTGATGATGAAAAACTTTTTGCTTAGGCTTGTAACCAACTTAATCCAACATTAACACATTTTAGAGTATTGAGCATTTATCATAAAAGAACCAGGTTCATTAGGTTATAAATATCACATGTTCAGAATAGTACATGACCGTATGACCATTTTCCTCCCTTTTGGCATCATCAGAAAGTTGTAATTTTTAGAAAGTCCCAGATATTTAAGAATTACTCATGGCCACTAGGGCAACTGCAAGTGCAATCATGGATTAATTATCTATAGGAAACCAAGAATGCAATCTATCAACGAAAATGAAACAAGTTTAAGAGAAAAAACAGCAAAATTCATTGATAGAAGCATTGTTCAACCACAATCCACAAGAATAAACAAAAACAGTTAACATCATGAGCAAAGGAAACAAGAAAAATCCCTAATTTGGGTCACTGAAAGTCAAAGACAGGCTGGACTACTAAGGCTGGGAAGGGGTGGAGGCTGGGTTTTTAGCTTGGAGAAGAGATAGCATATCATTAAGAATTCTCTCATTCTTCTCCTTTTCTTTGGAAAGCTCAGTTCTGAGAGTATCCCTCTCATGTTCAACCTCAGTTAAGCGATTCTTCAGCCTAAGAATTTCTGCATCCTTAGCCCCACCCTCCTGCACAAGTGCTCTGACTTTGCTATTCACCGGAGTCTTCCTGAATGAACCGGGTTCATTTCAGGAACATTGACAGCATAGTCGCAGGCCAGAAGAGTTGTTTTGCCAAAGTGATCCTTGACTGTAGCCATTTCTGCCTTCTTCAGAGACACCTTATAGTTAGCAAGTACAGTTGTGAGGATGAATCCATAAGGAATGGCATGAGCCTTGGAACCGTTTACCACCCTGTTCAGGAGTTGGATGATGAAGTAAGGCCAATTGATTTTCTTTCCACTGTCTAGGCACTCCATGAGAACTAAGTCCGTGTAATTTGCTATGTGCCTTCTCTCCTGCCTTGGCAGTACACACTTGTTAATGAACTCAAACACCACCTTGTGAGGAGGTGTTATCTCACTTTTGTAGACCACCCTTGGTTCAACCTCCTCTTCATTGTCACATAACCTTCTGGTGATTTGTAAATAAGTGTGAAGAGCATCCAAGTTGGGCCATCTCTGCCTGGTGTAATCATACTATCCTTCAGACGGGATCCCAAGCACTTCTCCCAATTCTGTGGCATCAAATGAATTTTGGTCCCCTTCACTTGGCTAGAGACTCTAACGTCCTTGACTACAGCATTGGCCATGAACTCGACTATCTCACTTCTGGCTAACCTCCCATCTAGCTGAAGGACCATGTCCTTCCAGCCCTGCACCTCCAACTTATCCATCAGATAGACCATTCCAGATTCCTCCAAATCTTCCAGCAACCTCCCTTTCAAAATGGTGAGCTTCCTAAACTTAGTCAAATTGTCCTTCTCTCCAGCAGTCTCATCTTCTTCATCAGCACTCCAATCTTTCTCTTCATCAATTTGAACTTTCTTTGACTTTACTGTCGACCTGGTTCTCTTGGCTACAGTTGACGGTGTAGCAGATACAGATGCAGACTTCTTCGAAGAATTATTGGCTATATTTGGTTTGGGGGTCTGCATCTCAACTTCTTCCCTTTGATCATCTTGATGGACCAGGTCCATCTCCTCAATCTTCACAGCCTCTACAGCCTCAGTAATTTTCTCCTTTCCCTTCTCAGCTCTCTTTCTCTTACTTTCCTTCAAAGCCTTTTGTAACTCCTCCTCACCCTGTTTAAGTGCACTTATTTTGGCTCTTCCTCTTGGAAGAGGAGTTTCAGAACCAGCAGATGGAGTGACTTTTCTCTTCTTACTTGCTCCTGCAGTTTCAGACCCCTTAATCTTTGGAGTCCTTTTCTTTTTTGGTTTATAACTCTCTCCTAACTTCTTCATAAGATCTTCCAATGTCTCCTCAATGGATGAACTAGGTTCATCTGTAGATTTTCCTAGATTTACTAATACCTCAACCGCTTCACTTGATTTATTTTCCCCTAACTCCTTGGTTCCCTCTTCTAATACTACTGTTTCAGTACCACCAATAGACAATCTAGTAGTTTCTTCCCTGTTCCCATTGCTTCATTCCGACTTCCCTCTCTCTATTTCTTCCCCAATTTTGTTTTTATGACTTCTTCGTCTTACTTCTGGAAACTCCACATTTTTCACACACCCAACTAGCACAAACCTGTTTTCTAAGTTCTCCGCAATTTCAGACATTCTCAGAGGCGATATTTGGTACAGATGATACCTGTTTAGAATCAGATTGTCACGACCCCAAATCCTAATAGGTCGTGATGGCGCCTATCGTGGAACTAGGCTAGATAACCATCACCTAATTACTCATTCGTTCTATTATAATACTTCAAAAATCAACAATAAGCAGCAAACGAAATATTAAATAATCTCTTTAAGTCTTTACGCCCCAATAATAATCTAACATTCTAAACAATCCTCCCAAGACTGGAGTCAACATGGTCATGAGCATCTAAGAAATAAAACTAACTATGCTAATGTCTTAATCAATGTTTATGAAATAAATACTAATACTAATAAAGAAAGGGACTTGCGGACGCTGAACAGCTACCTCGAACTCTCGTAAGCTGCTGAATACGAACGAAGACAGCTACTGCTCCGAACCGGTATCTGGATCTATGCACAGAGGCATAGGAAGTAACGATGAGTAGTAGTAATGAAAATAAATCACAGCCTGAGAAATACGAAAAATACAGCACAGATACACCAATTCACAAAAACAGTAAAACACCAAGTCACCATGAAGTATTCATCAAATGCATAAGCTCGAAAACCAATTTCCAGAAATCCCTTTGAAACAAGTAAAATCTCAATATATCTCAGTAAAACTCTTAGAAAAAGTAGTTTGAAAAATGAAGTGAATCACAGTCAAAAACTTAGTAAAATCATCATAAATCTGCCCCTCGGGCCATAATCATTTCTCGTAACAATTTCCCTCAGCACCTCACCATCACTCAGTATCAGCCCAGCCGGCAACCTCACAGCCACTCAGTATCAGCCCAGCCGGCAACCTCACAGTCACTCAGTATCAGCCCAGCGGGAAACCTCACAGTCACTCAGTATCAGCCTCGCGGGCATCACTCGCACTCAGTAGGTACCTGCGCTTACTGGGGGTGTACAGACTTCGGAGGGGCTCCTACAGCCCAAGCGCTATAACAAGCCACATCATAGCATAAATCACTCACAACATTGGCCCTCGACCTCTCTCGTATCATAACATCCTCACAATATTGGCGCGCAGCCTCACTCAGTCAGACACTCTCAACATGCCACTCGGGCCATCATTATACCGGGTTCTCGACCCAAAACAGTGTTTTATTTTCAAGAAATAATATCAAAATACTCTGAGTGTCAAAACAATTATAAAGAAAAGACTGAGTGAAAATCATAACATATCAAGTGAGGAAAATAGTAAAACCAGCCCCCAAGGGGTAAACAGATCGGCACTAGGCCCCAAACAGGGCTTGCAACCCAAATTATATCAAAGTATATCAATACTATTAAGCATAGGCTTTAAAATGGGGTTCGCAACTCAATAGTTGCCTAAAAAGGAATATATTTCCAAATTTCCAATCCTTGCATTCCAAAATCCGTGAAAGGATGCAAAGTTCGGGGTTTCATACCCTCAGGACAGAATTTGAAGACATTACTTACCTCAAACTAGCCCGAAAAGCTACTCTGCAACCCGCTTGCCTCTTAAATCAACTTACGAGCACTTCGAATCTATAAAGATCAGATTTTTAACATCAAATTAGGCTAAAGGAATGAATTGCAATCGAAAAGTATCAGTTTTAGCAGAAAACCCGAATTTAGCCAAAACCCAACCCCCGGTCCCGCGTCTCGAAACTTGACAAATTTTATACTAATATGTTCTTCATCATCTCACGAGTCCTTACATATAAAGAATGCTAAAATCGGAGTTCGTTTGACCCCTCAAATTGATCCCTAAAGGTCTCATAATCTAAAGCCCTAGCCCCACCTTTTTCTACTGATTTTCATGAATTTAACAGTGATATTAAGGTCTTTAATCACCTACATTTGAGTTTTAGGGTCCAAAATACTTACCTCAACGAAGAACATTTATTTCCCCTCTTCAAAATCGCTTCCAAGCTCTATTCCCGTTCAAAAATGGTGTTAAAAGGTCTAATGGTCGCGGAGAGTTTTGATTTATACTTTCTGCCCAGGGGTTCCGCACCTGCGGCTTTCTCGCACCTACGGTCAAATCAACTGCACCTGCGAATTTTCATTAAACGGCCTAACTCCGCACCTGCGACTCACATTCCGCACCTGCGACTTCGCAGGTGCGGCCCCCTATCCGCATCTCCGACCTTTTCCTTGGCTGGCCAATTCTCGCACCTGCGGAGACTTCTTCCGCTCATGCGGGCCCGCACCTGTGATCAAACATCCACAGGTGCGGGAACAACAGTGAATTCACACCAGCAGCTGTTTGCTGCAAATTTCCAACCCCGAACATCCCGTTAACCATTCGAAATCAATCCCGAGACCCTCGGGCCCCCAACCAAATATACC
This sequence comes from Nicotiana paniculata, assembly GCA_005239505.1. Lineage (NCBI taxonomy): Eukaryota > Viridiplantae > Streptophyta > Magnoliopsida > Solanales > Solanaceae > Nicotiana > Nicotiana paniculata. The sequence continues at coordinate 41,916 of ML303210.1, read as the reverse complement.
AACATATCATATAAGATCATTCAAACTTAGTTTCACTCCCGAAACACTAAAAACAACATCAAAACACCAAAATCACATCGAATTCAAGCCTAAGAACTTTGAAATTTCTAAAATCCACCAACGATTCCGAAACAATTCAAAACAACTCCGATGGACCTGAAATTTTGCAGACATATCCAAAATGACCTTATGAACCTGTTCCAACTGTCGGAATTCTATTCCGACCCCAAAAGCCTATTTTCCACTGTCGACCGGAAAACACCAAGAACTAACTTTCACCAATTCAAGCCTAATTCTACACCGGTCCTCACAAAAATATTCCGAACACACTCCTAAATCCCAAATCACCTAACGAAGCTATACGAGCCATAAAATCCAAATTCCGAGGTTGTTTTCTAATAAGTCAACTCTCAGTTGACTTTTCCAACTCTAAGGCTATTTTTAAAGACTAAGTGACTAAATTCTCATTATAATTATTCCGATTCCGAGCCTACCAACTCTAACACATCAAGAACAGTTTAACCAAGCTATGACGAGGCAATAACAGTAAATATTAATGCAGATTCTATGTAACGACCGACCGGGTCGTTACATTCTCCCCCTCTTAAACAAACGTTCGTCCTCGAACGGGTCTAGAAATGTACCTGGAGTCTCAAACAAGTGAGGATATTTGCTCTGCATCTCTCGCTCGGTCTCCCAAGTAGCCTCCTCCACTAGCTGACCTCTCCACTGTACTTTCACTGAAGATATATTCTTAGACCTCAACTTTCTGACCTGACGATCCAAAATTGCTATTGGCTCTACCTCATATAACATATCACCCTCGAGTTGAACTGTGCTGAAGCCTAACACATGAGACGGGTCACCAATATACTTCCTGAGTATCGACATACGAAATACCAGATGAGCACTCGATAGGCTGGGTGGCAAGGCAAGTCTATAAGCCACCTCTCCAACCTTCTTAAGTACCTCAAAAGGGCCAATAAACTGTGGGCTCAGCTTTCCTCTCTTTCCGAACCTCATAACACCCTTCATGGGTGATATCTTCAGCAGTACCTTATCACCTTCCATAAAGCACACATGTCGGACCTTCCGGTCCGCATAACTCTTCTACCTAGAATGCGCCGTGCGAAGTCACTCCTGAATCAACTTCACTTTCTCCAACGCATCCTTTTGTTCCTAATAACTTAGCCTCACTAGGCTCGAACCAACTAACCAGAGATCTACACCTCCTACCATATAAAGCCTCATACAGGGCCATCTGAATACTGGACTGGTAGCTGTTATTATATGCAAACTCCGCTAGTGGAAGAAACTGATCCCATGAACCACCAAAATCAATCACACAAGCCCGTAACATATCCTCCAAAATATGAATAGTCCATTGCGACTGCCCGTCAGTCTGAGGATGAAATGCAGTGCTCAACTCTATGTCAGTACCCATACCTCTCTGTACAGCCCTTCAAAATTGAGATGTGGACTGAGTGCCTCTGTCAGAAATAATAGAAACCAGAACTCCATGCAATCAGACAATATCCTTAATGTAAATACCAGCTAATCTCTCTAAAGTATAAGAAGTACCAACAGGAATAAAGTGCGCGAACTTGGTCAATCTATCCACAATGACCCAAATATCATCAAAACCCTTCGAAGTCCGTGGGAGCCCAACTACAAAGTCCATAGTAATCCGCTCCCACTTCCACTCCAGAATATCTAACCTCTGAAGTAATCGACATGGTCTATGGTGCTCATACTTGACTTGTTGGCAGTTAAGACACTGTGCATACTCAACAATATCTCTCTTCATCCGCCTCCACCAATACTGTTGTCTCAGATCCTGATACATCTTCGCGGCACCCGGATGAATGAAATATCGCGAGCTGTGAGCCTCTGCTAATATCAACTCTCGAATACGATCCACATTGGGCACACAAATATGGACCTGCATCCTCAAAACACCGTCATCACCAATAGTCACATCCCCGGCACCATCTCGACGGGCCATATCCTGAAGTACTAGCAAATGTTGATCATCATACTGCCGAGCTCTAATCTGATCATATAGAGAAGACCGGGAAGCCATGCTAGCTAATACCTGCGGAGGGTCTGACAAATCCAATCTCACCAACTGACCCGCCAAAGCCTGAACATTAAGCGCTAATGGTCTCTCTACTGCTGAAAGGTAAGCTAGACTCCCCAAACTCTCGACTCTGCGACTCAACGCATCGGCCACTACATTGGCCTTCCTTGAGAAGCTCCAACCATCTCTTTTTCCGCAGATTCAAATCCTTCTGCCTCAGTAGTTACTGCAAGCTACGATGGTCAGTGATAATCTCACATTGTACTCCATACAAGTAATGGCACGAAATCTTTAAGGCATGAACAATGGAAGTTAACTCAAGATCGTGCACTGGGTAATTCTTCTTGTGCACCTTCAACTGTTTAGACGCGTAGGAAATCACCCTACCGTCCTGCATCAATACCGCTCCCAAGCCAACTCTAGAAGAATCACAATAGACTGTGTAAGAACCCGAACCAGTAGGCAAAACCAATACTGGAGTTGTGGTCAATATTGACTTGAGCTTCTGAAAGCTCTCCTCACACTCATCGGACCATCTGAATGGAGCACCCTTCTGGGTCAATCTGGTCAATAGTTAAGCAACAGAAAAGAAACCTTCCACAAAGTGACGGTAATATCCCACCAGACCAAGGAAACTCCTAATCTCAGTAGCTGAGGACGATCTGGGACAACTCTGCACCGCCTCAATCTTCTTTGGATCAATCTGAATACACTCACTAGACACCACGTGCCCCAAGAAAGTTACTGAACCAAGCCAAAACTCACACTTGGAGAATTTTGCATAAAGTTTCTCCTCCCTCAACCTCTATAACACAACCCTCAAGTGCTGAGCATGCTCTTCCTGGCTACGAGAATAAACCAGGATGTCATCAATAAACACAATGATGAACGAATCAAGGTAAGGATGAAACACACTATTCATCAATTGCATGAACGCGGTTGGGGCATTGGTCATCCCAAATGACATAACCAGAAACTAATAATGACCATATCTGGTCCTAAAAGCAGTCTTCGGAATGTTAGAATCCCGAATCTCCAGCTGGTGATACCCCGACCTCAAGTCAATCTTAGAGAACACCTTAGCTCCCTGAATCTGATCAAATAAGTCATCAATACGAGGCAAAGGATATCGGTTCTTCACTGTAACCTTATTCAGCTGTCTATAATCAATGCACATGTGCATCGAACCATCCTTTTTCTTCACAAACAACACCGGCGCACCCTAAGGAGACATACTAGGCCGAATTAACCCCTTGTCTAAGAGTTCCTGAAGCTGCTCCTTCAATTATTTCAACTCCGCTGGTGTCATGCGGTAAGGTGGAATAGAGATAGGCTGAGTGTATGGAACCAAGTCAATACCAAAATCAATATCCATGCCAAGTGGCATGCCTGGCAGGTCTGCAGGAAATACGTCCGGAAAATCACGGACTACAGGAACAGAATCAACAGAAGGAGTCTCACTACTAACATCCCTCACAAAAGAAAGATAAGACTCGCACCCTTTCTCAACCATACGCTGATCTTTCAAATAAAAAATCACTCTGCTAGGCACATGTTCTATAGACCCTCTCCACTCAACTTTCGGAACTCCGGGCATAGCTAGGGTCACGGTCTTAGCGTGACAATCAAGGATAGCATGACATGGTGATAACCAATCTATGCCCAGAATTACATCAAAATCAACCATACTGAGTAACATCAAGTCCACTCGGGTCTCCAGACCCCCAATATATATAAGACGTGACAGCGGTCACACGGTTCACAATAATAGTATCACCCATCGGAGTCGAAACATGAACAGATGTAGCTAAAGACTCACGGGGCATATTCAGAAAGTGGGCAAAATAAGATGAAACATACGAGTACGTGGAACCAGGGTCAAATAAAGCTAAAGCATCACTGTGACAAACTAAGATAGTACCTGTAATCACCGCATCTGAGGCCATAGCATCAAGCCTAGCCGGAAGTGCATAAATATGTGGTTGGCCTCCACCTGCTCGACCTCCCCCTCTAGGGAAACCTCTAACTACCTGACCACCACCTCTGGCTGTCTGAGTAGGTGGTGAAATGACTGGGGCTGAAGTCGAGGGCTGAACCCTCTGCTGAAATGAACTACCAGGATGACGGGGACACTGCCTCCACTCATGTCCGAACTCTCCACACTCATAACAACCACCTGGAGCTGGAGATGAAAACTGACAAGAACCCCTGCCACCATGATAACCACCAGACAAACCATGCATAGAAGAACCCTGATGAGAAGATGCTCGGGCGGAGCTCTGAGCTGGAAGGGCACTAAAAGATGAACATCCCTGATGAGAACTGCGAGGACCCTGCCCCAAAGATACACCGCTGTAAGTTGGGCAAACTGGTTGTGGAGGTCTAAATGGACGACCATTGTTGTGCTGAAACTGCCCTCTAGAAAGGGCACCACTGAAGCTACCTGATCCCCGAGGCTTTTTTGGCATCCCTCTCCTCACGCTCCTACCTACAAACTAACTCAATGTCCCGAGCAATGTCAACTACCTACTAAAATGTAGCTCCAGACACTCTCCCTAGTCATCAAATCTGAAGCTGATACATGAGACCATCTACAAACCTCCTGAAACGCTCCCTGTCAGTAGGGACTAACTCCGAAGCATGTCTAGCCAACTCGGAAAACCTCATCTCGTACTGAGTAACTGACAACTCTCCCTGGCGCAACTGCTCAAACTGTCTGCACTGCTCCTCTCTGTGGGACTAAGGAAAATACTTCTCCAGAAAGATCGTGGAGAACTGTTTCCAGGTGAGAGGTGCTGAACCAACCGGCCTACGCCTTTCAAATGCCTCCCACCAAGTGAAAGCAGCACCAGCAAACTAAAATGTAGCAAATGAGACCCCGCTGATCTCCAAAATACCTGCAGTACGTAGTATCCTCTGGCACTTATCTAGAAACCCTTGGACATCCTCGCCCTCTGTACCGCTACAAGTCGGAGGCTGAAGTCTATTGAACCTCTCCAGCCTGCGCTGCTCATTCTCAGGCATAACAGGAACCACATAGTCCTGAACTGGGGCAACCGGCTGGGCTGGGACTACCCCGGTGCCTGAATACCCTATACAGCCTGCTCAAGTGTCCGGGAAGCTGGAGTCTGAAAGCCTCCCCTGGCCTAAGCTGTAGTGACAGTAGTAGACGTAGGACTGCCTGAGCCAAACTGGTACACACCATCAATATTTGAGCCAGGGTCTCCTAAAGACCAGGAATAACCATAGGCACTGCCGGTGCTTGAGCCTGTCCCGCTGGAGAACCATCGGCGGGAACCTAATCCTGAACGATAGGGGGATCATGTGGTACTGTCTCAGCTGCTACACGGGCTGGTCCCCTAACTCCACCACGGCCCCGACCCCTTGTGGGTCTGGCTGGTGTCTGGTCACCCTGATCGGTATTGCGTGTCCTCACCATCTGTGAGTGAATGAAACAACATGAGTTTAGATTTCAAGAATCAATAGATTGGCACGAAAGAGTTCAAGAAAATAGAGATGTTTCCTAAGAGTTTTGCAACCTCTCGAAGATAAGTACAGACGTCTCCGTACCGATCCGCAAGACTCTACTGGACCTGCTCATGACCGTTGAGTCCTATGCAACCTAGAGCTCTGATACCAACTTGTCACGACCCCAAATCCTAACAGGTCGTGATGGCGCCTATCGTGGAACTAGGGTAGCCAACCATCACCTAATTACTCATTTGTTCTATTATAATACTTCAAAATATCAACAATAAGCAGCAAACAAAACATTAAATAATCTATTTAAGTCTTTACGCCCCAATAATAATCTAACATTCTAAATAATCCTCCCAAGACTGGAGTCAACATGGTCACGATCATCTAAGACATAAAACTAACTCTGTTGATGTCTTAATCAATGTCTATGAAATAAATACTAATACTAATAAAGGAAGGGAAATGGAGAAGCGGCAGACGCTGAACAGCTACCTCGAAATCCCGTAAGCTGCTGAATACGAACGAAGATAGCTACTGCTCGGAACAGGTACTTGGATCTGTGCACAGAGGCACAGGGAGTAATGATGAGTACGCCAACTCAGTAGTAATGAAAATAAATCATAGTCTGAGAAATACGAAACACACAACACAGATACAACAATTCACAAAAACAGTAAAACACCAAGTCACCATAAAGTATTCATCAAATGCATAAGTTCGAAAACCAATTTCCAGAAATCCCTTTGAAACAAGTAAAATTTCAATATATCTCAGTAAAATCAGTTTCAAAAACGAAGCGAATCATAGTCAAAAACTCAGTAAAATCATCATAAATCTGCCCCTCGGGCCATAATCATTTCTCATAAGAACTTCCCTCAGCACCTTACCATCACTCAGTATCAGCCCAGCGGGCAACCTCACAGTCACTCAGTATCAGTCCAGTAGGCAACCTCACAGTCGCTCAGTATAAGCCCCGCGGGCATCACTGGCACTCAGTAGGTACCTGCGCTCACTAGGGGTGTACAGACTCCGGAGGGGCTCCTACAGCCTAAGCGCTATAACAAGCCACATCGTGGCATAAATCCTCACAATATTGTTCCTCGGCCTCTCTCGTATCATAACATCCTCACAATATTGGCCCGCAGCCTCACTCAGTCAGACACTCTCAACATGCCACTCGGGCCATCATTATACCGGGTTCTCGACCCAAAACAGTGTTTTATTTTCAAGAAATAATATCAAAATACTCTGAGTGTCAAAACAATTATGAAGAAAATACTGAGTGAAAATCATAACATATCAAGTGAGGAAAATAGTAAAAACATCCCCCAAGGGGTAAACAGATCGGCACTAGGCCCCAAACAGGGCTTACAGCCCAAATTATATCAAAGTATATCAATAATATTAAGCATAGGCTTTAAAATGGGGTTCGCAACTCAATAGTTGCCTAAAAAGGAATATATTTCCAAATTTTCAATTCTTGCATTCCAAAATCCGTGAAAGAATGCAAAGTTCGAGGTTTCATACCCTCAGGACAGGATTTAAAGACATTACTTACCTCAAACTAGCCCGAAAAGCTACTCTGCAACCTGCTTGCCTCTCGAATCAACTTCCGAGTGATTTGAATCTATAAATATTAGATTTTTACCATCAAATTATGCTAAAGGAATGAATTCCAATCGAAAAGTACCAATTTTAGCATAAATCCTGAATTTAGCCAAAACCCGACACCCGGGTCCGCATTTCGAAACTCGACAAATCTTATACTAAAATGTTCTTCATCATCTCACGAGTCTGTACCTATAAAGAATGCTAAAATCGGAGTTCGTTTGACCCCTCAAATCGATCTCTAAAGGTCTCATAATCTAAAGCCCTAACTCCACATTTCTCTACTGATTTTCATGAATTTAACACTAATATTAAGGTCTTTAATTGTGAACACTCAATTTTTGCCCCGCATGGAAATTACTCCTAAAAATAATCAAAAAATAACTTTTAATGAATTTTAGGAACTTTTATTTATTTAGTTGCATTTCATGCATGTTTAATATTTTAAAATCATACAAAAATCATAAAAATTGTCACATTTTCATTTCATGTAATCTTAGGTTTAATTCGCATTTTTAGAAATTAATTACCCTTTAATTTACAGATTAATATAAAAAGTCAAAAAAAATATACATTAGCTTAATCAATTAGTTTATTTAATTAGTTAAAATTTTAATTAGGTCGTTTTGATAAAAGAAATATAATAAGTAGTAAGATGACTATTTTTGAAAGATAAAATTTGCCCTTGTTTCAAATTGACCTAATTTGAGGGCCCTAAATCCCAGGCACAACCAAATTCCCTACATTACAACCCTAACCCCCTCCTCTATATAATCTAGACCTAATCATATACAAAAAGGGACCCAAAAAAAAATAAAAAGGAGGACAGAGAGAAAAAAAGGGAGCTGCGCAGCAACATGACAAAAAGAGAAAAAAACGCAGCTGAAAGAAGAAAAAATGCAGCAGTTGTTGTTGATCTTCTTCCTCAAAAAACAACCTCCCTCAGCTCCTAAACCCAGATGTAAACTACCCCTAAAATTCCCACAAACTCAGCTCCATAATACAGCAAAATCCCTAGCCAAAAACACCATTGAAACAGGTCGGAAAAAAAATCTGTCCAAACATCATCTCTTCAAGGTAGTGTTCATTCGGGTAGGATTTTAAGATTCAAAATCTTCCACTCAAGTCAAGTTCGGGTTCGAGGTTCCGCCCGAGAGATCCGCTCGTAGGTCCGATTGGTAGTAGCTCATTTCACTCTTGGGAAAACATCCTTTTCAGTCAATTTCTATTCTCTCTTCATTATTCCTTGCAAAAGTATATTTTTAGTTGGAATTATACTTGAATTTTGAATAAATACATGATATTTGCTTTATTTTAAAATTTTCTTTTATGTCTTTTTCTTTCATTTTCTGATTCTATGTTTCGTGCTTTTCCTTAGGATGCTTTGATGCTGTAGTTTCAAGACTTTTGTGATTGAATCATGACACATGAATTTAAATTGTGAATGAATTATGAAACTATTAGTTCTCGTGAACGAATGATCTTCGAATGTTATTTTTCATCAATTATTTTATTGTGCTTTGGGGTGAAAATTGGCAGCCATAATTCCCCTGCATATGTTGGCTTTTATGTTTTGAAGTCTACTCTTCGATGTTAGTCGGCCGAATAGATTGGCCTGAAAGATTAATTTTCGCAAGACCAGAATTATGAGTTAATGCTGGCCCATTTTTCCCTAATTAATAAATGTCTCACAATTTCAAAGATAGAGTAGTAAGTTGTAAACATCTTCCTAAGTATGGATAACTTGTCAATACTCTAAATAGGTAAAATATTTTTGATTTCCAATAATTCCATATCCACAAACTCTTGGACTTAAAACAATCTCAAAGATTAGGAAAATAATTCAAATGCGCTAGTTGCTTTAGGCGCGATTAATAATAAATTCTCGCGACTGTGGGTACGGTTCCCGTGGAATAGTTTGCGATACATAATTCTGAACTCGGGTGTGGCAACTCATACCCCCGACCACAACTCCGAACAATAATTAAAATAAGCATGTAGTAAATCACGGGTGCATTTCATGTGGCGCGTTTTGCAACGTGCACCAAAACGACAAGTGTACGACATCGTGACTTATTTCAAGATAAATCCATAAATGTTAAAATCGGTATAAAAGGTTAAAAATGCACAATAGGTTTAAAACATGTAATTAATCAGATAATTAGGCCAATTACTAATAGTTAAGCGACCGTGCTAGAACCACGAAATTCGGGAGTGCCTAACACCTTCTCCCGGATTAACAGAATTCCTTACCCGGATTTCTGATTCGCAGACAAAATAAAATAGAGTCTAAATTTCCTCGGTTTGGGATTTCAATAAAACGATATCCCAGAACATCGTCAAAAATCCGGGTGGCGACTCTGAAAACTAAAATAAATCCCAAATCCGATAATGTCACTTAAAGTGGAAAAACCCCCTTATTACCCCTTTTATTAATCCGGGTAGTGAAAAAGAAGGTGTGACAGCTCTGGCGACTCTGCTGGGGATGGAACCCAGAATATCTGGCTCTGGGTTCAAGAATTCGAGCTTAGAATAACTGTTATATTTGGCTTTCATTATTACCTGATTTTTACATGTTTAAACCTAATGTGATAAATGTCGCTTTTTTACCGCTTTGATATTATCTGAACTGTATATAAATTGTGCTGAAACCCTCTTCTCTCTGACTCTTCTAAATCATCTGGGAAGTGTGCACTTCGTGTGGCTTCTTTTCTGTTAGAGTCATATCCAAATTTTAAAACGAGGTTCGGACAAGTTGCAAAGACGGTGAAGCTTCTGTATTCTCGGTACGCTGCCCCTTCTCGGCTCGAGCTGTCCTCTCGGGTAAGCCTGGTTTAGAACAAAACCCCAGGATTTAAACTTAGAATAACATAGCCTAATGCTGGATCCCTAGTAGGAACGTTTGTTTGCATCATGTGCATTTGACTTTGGGGACTCAACACAAGGGTTGGATCCGTCTAGGACAGGCGTACCCAATTTAAAAGACCATCCTGATGCATCTTACGTGCTACTTGCGTATCTATTTGTTTCGGCTTGCATGTTTGACTGGCTTCTGAAATAGGGAAAGAAAAAAAAGAAAGGAAAATAAAAAAAAAACACAAGAGTGAGAGGTAGGTATTTGAAAAATGCTGAAACTCTCCCGAAAAAAAAGAGAAAGAAAATAAGTGAATGTTTTCAAAAGTAATGTTTTCCCGGTTCTGTCAAAACGGCAGAACTACGCGGGTCTAATTCTCACCGGATGTAAGATACGTACGCAAACCTCATCGATTTCGGCCCTCAATTTTAAAAAAATCCAAAAATATTTTCCTTTCCTTCCTTCTTTAGAAAAGTCTTTCTTTGATTCCCCAATTTTTATTAAAAATCCAAAAAGATTTTCCTTTAATTCCTTCTTTAGGAGTCTTTTCTTAGGAAATTTCAAACAAATAAAAGATTTTAAAAAAAGAGTTTTAGAAACCAAAAATATTTCCTTTGTAAAGAGTCTTTCATTCGAAAAAATAAGACAAATCAAATCAAAATCCCAAAAAAAACATGTTTTCTACTTTTTTTTTTTTTATTTTCCACAATTTTCAAAAAAAAAATCCAAAAATATTTCCTTTACTTCCTTCTATAGAAAATCTTTCTTTTAGGCCCCAATTTTTAAAAAAATACAAAAACATTTTCTTTTAATTTCTTCTAAAAATTCAAAAATATTTTCATTCATCTTTAGAAGTTTTTCTTTCGGAAATTGAAAAGAAAATTCAAGATTCAAAAAATATTTTCTTTAGAAGTCTTTCATAATTTTAACATAAAGGTCCAAAAAATCCATATATATTTTCTTTCTTCTTTAGAAGTCTTTCTTTTCAAAAATTCTCAACAAAAAAAAAAACAAATCTTAATCCAAAAATATTTTCTTTCTTCTTTTTAAGTGTTTGTTTCAAAAAGAAATATATAAAAAAAAAATCAAAATCCAAAAAAAAAAGAGTTAGGTTATTTACTTTATTCCCAATGTTCCCTAACTACGCAAGATCTGATTCATGTTCAGACATGATACGTAGGCAACCCACATCAGGTTCGCTCGAATTAAAAAAAAAAGAGCGACAAAAAAAAGAGAAAAAAAAGAGTGTTTATTCTAACATGTTTGTTGTTTTGAAATATAAGCTAGTAAAGGTGGTCGGTTTGTTGGTTTGCGATGGCAAGTCACAAAAACAATTCAGGATCTGTCGAAAATAAAAGCATCTTCTCAACCGAAGGAACAAGAATCACTATTTTTTATCCAACTAAGATTACGAAAAGACAAGTAGACAAGTTGGTGATAAAATGGAGGCAAATGTTGGCTGACTTCTACTAGTTTTGAACAACAGGATATAATCTACACGGGATGATTTGATGATGGGGAGATATAAAAAATTCTTTCAAATCCTTTGGGAAATTAGTTGCTATGAAATCTCACATGTCATCAATCCTGAAATCCGGTGGTCAATATTGAGAACGGTTTGATGAAAAAGTCAAAATTTTGAGTGTTGAATTCAAAGCAATAAAAAGGACTGAATGTCGTAGTAGTGCTGATCTGCAACTTTGTGCCTAATATGCCACTTAGCAACTGGAAAGTCACTTTTATTTTAGCCATGGTAGCTTATTTTGTAGTCTTTTCTTCTTCTTTTGGTGTTATCAGACCCTTCTATCCTTTATTCAAAAAAAAAAAGAAGCAAGAAAAAAAAACAGTCACTGATTTTGTGTCCCTTTTGTGCAAAGTTCTTTTCACGCTAGTTCTAGTGACATGACACGCATGCGGAAATTTTGGCCAGATCTTAGAAAACTGATTTAGTCTTGAATGATATAAGTGAGAAAGAGACAGTTTTGAGGATCAATAAGGACATGTGACATTCTAAAAATAAGCATGAGTCAAGTTTACATGGAACAAAAGCAGTCATGCTCATAATTGTTAAGGATCTCCACCTTTTGAATCATTGAGAAGATCGGGTTTAAGGTTGATCAGACGGGTTGAAGTTTGTTTGGCACTAAAAGATAAAAAGTGTTTTCAAAAGAAGGTGTATTCAAGACAACTTGAAATGGATCAGTTTAGTGGTAAAATGCGTCTTCTACATCAAGATGAAACCCAAGAAAAGTCACCCAAATTGACAACGGTCATTCACTGCGAGGAAACTATTTCTCATACAACTTTACACTAAAAAAGACCCAGAAAGCGATATGTCCATCAATGTCGTGTTTATGGAGATAGTATGTTTTGGCGTTCTCGAGGTTGGGAGGCCCTTTTTCTTCTATCTAAACACTTGATACCCTTCTCTACCCCTTTTGAGCTGGTGTCATTTTTCTTTGACCACCCTCTTTTGGAATCAAGTTTAGAATCAAAAGTCAAAAAAAAATGAAAAAAAAATGAAAAGAAAGGTTCATGTCCCAAGAGTACAAACCGGGGCAGCTCTTAGAAAGTACAAGTAAAATAAAAGAAAAAAAAGAAAAGTTGAAGGTCCACGCCCTGAAAAATAAAGGTTGGGGGACCTTGTTTTGAAAAAAAAAGGAAGAAAAAGCAAAAAAAAAGAAAGAAAAAAAGAGATACAGAAGGAAAGATGAAAAAAAAATAGTTAGTTCAGATGTTTGAACTACCTTAGACCTGATTCTTTTTTTAAAAAAAGGGATACATAGGCAGCCTTACACAGTTCGGTCCAACCACATAAGAATTCAAAAAAAAATCCAAAAACCCCAATAGCTAAAACTGAGGGAAAAAGTTTATTTCACTTTTGAAAGAGTCGATTCCAAGAGTTGTAAGTCTGCAACTCCTCATTTTGAGTCTACTTTAAGCCTTCATGCCGACCCTCCTTTCCAACCCTATCCAAAAACTTTCCAAATAAAGACCTCCTGATATGCCTTCAAGAATGCCAAGATAAGCGTGCAATGAGCAATGGTTGTCACACGATATAGAACACTGTCAAGTTTCTCACAAAAAAAAGTGAAAAAGAAAAAAAAAATGAGAGAGTCTTACTCGTGAAAACCCTCGCGGACATTGTAAGGCGATGGTAAGTAGAGAAAATAAATGAGAAAGGCTTTTTGGTGAAAATCCTTTGGGGCACCACTGGTCGAAAGTGAGTCGTGAAGCTTATGCAAAGGATTGGAACGAATAAGCCCGACTTCAAGGTTACAAGAATGGTAAAAGGAAAGATTAAATCAGTTTCATAGATCGGCCATTAAGTCCAAAATACATGTCATGATCATTAAGGCTAGTTACCACAAAATAAAAAATAAAACTATTCCTTCTGTCCTTCTGACAGGGGCATTGCTTGTTAATACTTGTTTCTTTGCATCATTGTGTACTTCACTCTGAGTCAGTCCTAGTCAAAGCAAGCAAGAAAAGATTTTAAAATATGTTACAAGCTTTTCAGTTGCACAAAAGTGAGTTTGGCCAGCAACCCAATGTTACTGTCAACATGCATTGAGGATTCATGCAGAGGCTCCCCCCCCCCCCATAAGACCCTTGTCAGCCTACTTGGCGCAAGCAAAGATGACTGATGATTCTCTTTGATAGACAAATTGCTCCAAAAGGCAAGAAGCCAATCAAGATATTAGAAACGGTCGCCTAAGTAAAGATCCCATGTTGGGATAAGGCTGACTAAGCCACAAATACAAATGGCACTGGGTGTGAAACAATCAGGGTTGATGCAGAGCAAAAGTCTCTTGAGACCGACTCAAGCTGATTGAGCAAAAGCCAAGATGCCCATGACTCAAGGCAACAAACCGACCACCAATGTCAAAACTGACAAAATTTTCTTTGTTTGAAACAGGAACAAAACAGTGTAAGGAAAGTGGAAAGAAAGAGGAATGAACTGAAGAGAAGAGCCAACAAAAGGAAGTTTCTCAAATCTTTGCTTTTATTTGTCTTGCTAGTGTGCATAAAATATTGCCATTGCTTCTCACATTTTTCCTCCTAGGATAAAAGTCCTAGTCTGCTGGATTTTCTTCCGATAAATGTCTTAGTCTGATGAATCTTTCTCCTAAGATAAAGAAAACCTAGTCCGATGAATCTTTCTCCTAGGATAGACGCCTTAGTCTGATGAATTTTTCTCCTAAGATAAGAAAACCTAGTCTGATGATTATTTCTCCTAGGATAGAAATCTTAGTCTGATGAATCTTTCTCCTAAGATAATAAAAAAGAGACCTAGTCTGATAAACTTTCTTCTAGGATCAAGACCTAGTCTGATGAATTTTCTCCTAGGATAGACGTCTTAGTCTGATGAATTTTTCTCCTAAGATAAGAAAACCTAGTCTGAGGAATCTTTCTCCTAGGATAGAAATCTTAGTCTGATGAATCTTTCTCCTAAGATAATAAAAAAAAAGATCTAGTCTGATGACCTTTCTCCTAGGATCAAGACCTAGTCTGATGAATTTTCTTCTAGGATAAATGTCTTATTCTGATGAATCTTTCTCCTAAGATAAAGAAAACCTAGTCTGATGAATCATTCACCTAGGATAAACATCTTAGTATGATGAATCTTTCTCCTAAGATACCAAGATAACAAAAAAAAAGACCTATTATGATGAATTTTTCTCCTAGGATAGACGTCTTAGTCTGATGAATTTTTCTCCTAAGATAAGAAAACCTAGTCTGATGAATCTTTCTCCTAGGATAGAAATCTTAGTCCGATGAATCTTTCTCCTAAGATAGAAGACCTCATCTGATGAACTTTCTCCTAGGATAAAAATCTTAGTATGATGAATCTTTCTCCTAAGATAATAAGAAACCCTAGTCTGATGAATCTTTCTCCTAGGATAAATGTCTTAGTCTGATGAATCTTTCTCCTAAGATAAAGAAAACCTAGTCCGATGAATCTTTCTCCTAGGATAAACGCCTTAATCTGATGAATCTTTCTCCTAAGATAAGAAAACCTAGTCTGACAAATTTTATCCTAGGATAAAAATCTTAGTCTGATGAATCATTCTCCTAAGATAATAAAAACCCCTAGTCTGATGAATCTTTCTCCTAAGACAAGAAAACCTAGTCTGACAAATTTTCTCCTAAGATAATAATAATAAATAAAAAAAAAGAGGAAGTTTGGATTAAAAAAAAGTTATTTGTTCATGCCTAAAAAAAAATAAGTGTTGGGAAAATTTGTTTAAAAGAATAATTTTATCAACAAAAAAAATGAAATTGATTTTTCTCAAATGAAAAAAAAACAAAAACCTGAAAGAAAACAAAAACAAAATCCTTCTTTATTCATTTTAGCATAGATACACAATTCAGTAGTCTCATTTTCCAACATAGGGTCTCCATTCCCTAGTTGATTTTATTTTTAGACATAGAGTCTCCACTCCCTAGTCGCTTTTCCAACATAGGGTCTCCATTCCCTAGTTGATGTCGGCATAACCTGATTCCAACATAGGGTCTCCACTCCCTAGTCTTCTTTCCAACATAGGTCTCCATTCCCTAGTTGATAGTGGCATAACCCGATGAATCTCATTTCCAGACACCGGCATAACCTGGTGATCTTTCCTGACAACAGCATAACCTGTTGGTCGCTTCTTGACACTGGCATAACCTAGTGATCTATTTTCCCCAGGAAACAACATAACCTATTGACCTTTCTAGACACCGGCATAACCTGGTGATCTCTTCCTTACAACAGCATAACCTGTTGATCATTCCCTGACACTGGCATAACCCAGTGATCTCTTTTCCCCAGGCAACGGCATAACCTGTTGACCTTTCCAGACACCGGCATAACCTGGTGATCTTTCCTGACAACAGTATAACCTGTTGATATTTTCCTGACACTGGCATAACCCAGTGATCTCCTTTTCCAATAGAATAACATGTTGACCTTTTCCCAGACACCGGCATAACCTGGTTATCTCTTTCTTGACAACGGCATAACCCGTTGATCCTTCCCCAGACACCGGCATAACCTGGTGATCTTTTCTTGACGACAGTATAACCTGTCAATTCTCTTCCAACATAGGGTCTCCAACCCCTATTTGATTTTACCTTTGGGCATAGGGTGTCCACTCCCTAGTCTACAATAACTCCGGGTGCACTGTTCCCGGCTTTTCATCGCTTTCAATAATAAAGTAGTATAGATTTCCTTACAATAACTCACGAAATTTTCCTAGTGAAAACTGGGGCAAAAATTTTTAGGACAATGGATTCGAGACGACCAAAAGAATATGTCTCAATTCAGAAAAAAAGAAAAGAATAAAAAGAAAAGAGCTGAACCCCAAAGTGCAGAAGCGAGAAAGACGTGGACTATTCATGACGAGATTGAAGTCATCCGTTCTGTATATCCTGCCTTGATCCGAAAAGCTGAAGAATATTTGACCAACACCTACAATGAACAAGCATTAAGATTCAGATTGGTGTATGTATAAAGAAGCAGCCAAGACTCAAGATCAAGCTTCAGTAGACTCGTAGATAGCAATCTTATAACTTGTAGCTGATAGGCATAGTTAGTCTTTTCATTTGGTTTTTGATGTAATAGCAGGACCATGAACTGGAGCCTCGGATGGAACCTCGCTCGACTCTTGAACTCATCATTCCATCACTCCAAAACTTCCAGAACTACACTGACATGATTCCTTTATAGCCGAGGATATGTAGGCAACCTCCAAAGCAAGGTTCGGTCAAACCTTTTTCAAAATGCTTCCAAATGGAGTACCAAACGGGAAAAAATTGCTCGTAGTGGCTCACTTTATCTTTTCCTGAAAACCCTTCATGTTCTCGAGCAAAGAGGTGCAGCTGTGAACACCCAATTTTTGTCCCGCATGGAAATTACTCCTAAAATTAATCAAAAAATAACTTTTAATGAATTTTAGGAACTTTTCTTTATTTAGTTGTATTTCATGCATGTTTAATATTTTAAAATCATAAAAATTGTCACATTTTTCATTTCATGTAATCTTAGGTTTAATTCGCATTTTTAGAAATTAATTACCCTTTAATTGATAGATTAATATAAAAAGTCACAAAAAATATAATTTAGCTTAATCAATTAGTTTATTTAAGTAGTTAAAAATTTTAATTCGGTCGTTTTGATAAAAGAAATTTAATTAGTAGTAAGATGACTATTTTTGAAAGATAAAATTTTCCTTTGTTTCAAATTGGCCTAATTTGAGGGTCCAAAATCCCAGGCCCAACCAAATTCCCCCATTACAACCCTAATCCCCTCCTATACNCCCACCAAAAAAAGGAGAAAGGAGAGAAAAGGGAGCTGCGCAGCAACATGACAAAAAGAGAAAAAAACGCAGCTGAAAAAAGGAAGAAAAAATGCAGCAGCTGCTGCTGATCTTCTTCCTCCAAAAACAACTTCCCTCAGCTCCTAAACCCAGCTATAAACTACCCCTAAAATTCCCACAAACTCAGCTCCATAATACAGCAAAATCCCTGGCCAAAAACTCCATTGAAACAGGTCGGAAAAAATTTTGTCCAAACATCATCTCTTCAAGGTAGTGTTCATTCGGGTAGGATTTTAAGATTCAAAATCTTCCACTCAAGTCAAGGTCGGGTTCGAGGTTCCGCTCGTAGGTCCGATTGGTAGTAGCTCATTTCACTTTTGGGAAAGTATCCTTTTGAGTCAGTTTCTATTCTCTCTTTGTTCTTCCTTGCAAAAGTTTATTTTTAGTTGGAATTATATTGAATTTTGAATAAATACATGATATTTGCTTTAGTTTTAAAATTTTCTTTTATGTCTTTTTCTTTTATTTTCCGATATGTTTCGTGCTTTTCCTTAGGATGCTTTGATTCCGTAGTTTCAAGACTTTTGTGATTGAATCATGACACATGAATTTAAATTGTGAATGAATTATGAAACTATTAGTTCTCGTGAACGAATGATCTTTGAATGTTATTTTTTATTAATTATTTTATTGTGCTTTGGTGTGAAAATTGGCAGCCATAATTCCCCTGCATATGTTGGCTTTTATGTTTTGAAGTCTACTCTTCGATGTTAGTCGGCCGAATAAATTGGCCTGAAAGAGTAATTTTCGCAAGGCCAAAATAATGAGTTAAAGCTGGCCCATTTTTCCTTAATTAATAAATGTCTCAGAATTTCAAAGATAGAGTAGTAAGTTGTAAACATCCCGAAGTCTGGATAACTTGTCAATACTCTAAATAGGTAAAATATTTTTGATTTCCAGTAATTACATATCCACAAACTCTTGGCCTTAAAACAATCTCAAATATTAGGAAAATAATTCAAATGCGGTAGTTGCTTTAGGAGCGATTAATAATAAATTCTCACGAATGTGAGTATGGTTCCCGTGGCGTTGCGATACATAATTCCCAACTCGGTTGTGGCAACACATGTCCCCGACCACAACTTCGAACAATAATTAAAATAAGCATGTAGTAAATCGCGGGTGCATTTCATATGGCGCGGTTTGCAACATGCACCAAAACGACAAGTGTACGACATCGTGACTTGTTTCAAGATAAATCTATAAATGTTAAAAGCAGTATAAAAGGTTAAAAATGCACAATAGGTTTAAAACATGTAATTAATCAGACAATTAGGCCAATTACTAATAGTTAAGCGACCGTGCTAGAACCACGGAATTCGGGAGTGCCTAACACCTTCTCCCGGATTAACAGAATTCCTTACCCAAATTTCTGGTTCACAGACAAAATAAAATAGAGTCTAAATTTCCTCGGTTTGGGATTTTAATAAAACGGTGTCCTGGAACATCGTCAAAAATCCGGGTGGCGACTCTGAAAACTAAAATAAATCCGAATAATTTCACTTAAAGTGGAAAAACTCCTGTATTACCCCTTTTACTAATCCGGATGGTGAAAAGGAGGTGTAACATTAATCACCTACAATCGAGTTTTAGGGTCCAAAATACTTACCTCAATGAAGAACACTGATTTCCCCTCTTCAAAATCGCCTCCAAGCTCTATTCCCGTTCAAAAATGGTGTTAAAAGGTCTAATGGTCGCGGAGGGTTTTAATTTATACTTTTTGCCCAGGGGTTCCACACATGCGGCCCATTTCTCGCACCTGCAGGACCGCACTTGTGGTCAAATCAACTGCACCTGTGACTTTTCATTAAACGGCCTAACTCCGCACCTGCGACTTCGCAGGTGCGGCCCCCTATCCGCATCTGCGACCTTTTTCCTGGCTGGCCAATTCTCGCACCTGCGGAGCCTTCTTCCGCTCCTGCGGGCCCACACCTGCGATCAAACATCCGCAGGTGCGGAAACAACAGTGCATTCACACCAGCAGTTGTTTGCTATAAATTTCCAACTCCGAACTTTCCGTTAACCATCCGAAATCAATCTCGAACCCCTTGGGACCCCAACCAAATATACCAACATATCATATATGATCATTCAAACATAATTGCACTCCCGAAACACTAAAAACAACATCAAAACACCAAAATCACATCGAATTCAAGCCTAAGAACTTTGAAATTTCTAAAATCCACCAACGACGCCGAAACTATCTAAAACAACTCTAATTGACCTGAAATTTTGCAGACATATCCAAAATGACCTTATGAACCTGTTCTAGCTATCAGAATTCTATTTCGACCCCGATATCCTATTTTCCACTGCCGACCGGGAAACACCAAAAACTAACTTTCGCCAATTCAAGCCTAATTCTACACTGGTTCTCACATAAATATTCTGAACACACTCCTAAGTCCCAAATCACCTAACGAAGCTATCCAAGCTATAAAATCCACATTCCGAGGTCGTTAATCAATAAGTCAACTCTCAATTGACTTTTCCAACTCTAACGCTATTTTTAAAGACTAAGTGACTAAATTCTCATTATAATTATTACGATTCCGAGTCTACCAACTCTAACACATCAAGAACAGTTTAACCAATCTATGACGAGGAAATAACAGTAAATAATAATGCAGATTCTACGTAACGACCGACCGGGTCGTTACACAGATGATCCTGCTACTTCCTCAGTAGATGATTCGAACAAATCACTAGAATTGTTTGATTCTTGAACCTGACTTGCTTGTAATTTGGCATTCAATTTTCTGTCGAGAGAACCTGTAGCCACTATTTTCCTGGCAAGCATTTTAACCCGTCTTTTTCTGTGTTCTGGACTAGGGCTAGGTTAAGGAATAGTAGAACTGTGTTGAGACAGAGTAGGACTAGGTGGTGGAGGTGTGGAAGAGGTCGAAGATGGAGTAATAGGTGGTGGAGAACCAGGGTTGTATGAAGGATTAGTCATGTTTGATTTAAGATGGAATAAGAAGATTATGGATTGAGAATGAGGGTAAGGAAGATGGAAGAGTTTCTACGGTTGTAGAGTTGGTGAGTAATTTCAGAGGTGATGATGGAGGTTTTTAAAAGGAGGAGGTAATTAATATATAACGGCAGCCTTTTTGGGTCAAATAGAGGTCTTATCACCTCTGCAACTGATCAGTGATAGTTACTGCTTCCCTAGGTTCTAGGTGATTTAGTCTTAATTAGAGTCTTAGTGTAGACGAAACTGGTTCAAAAATGGGATAAGGATAAATTGTGAAAAGATTTTGATTAGGTAGAATTCTGCTCATGATTAACTATTAATATTTCAAATGTGTATAGTAGAAAACACATACCTCGCCTTTCAGATGAACCAGCACTGATGAATCAGGTTCATCATGTCAAAATCCTCTTGATCAAGCCTCAATTTTCAACAATAGAGAAAAACATCATTAGTAACCAATGAGTCATTTCAAAACATGCAAGAGATGCTATTTATATCATGAGACTGAGCAACGATTAATCTGATTATTTTCACAAATTTCAGAATTTCTAGCCAAAAAAAAATTTTCCCTTTTTTTTATGTATATTATGAACTGGTTCAATTAGGTGATCTTAATCATCCCTAACTCTAACATGTTCCTTTCAAAATTCTCTCTACTTAGTGCTTTTGTAAAGATGTCAGCAATCTATTCATCAGTAGCACAAAATTCAATAGAGATCAATCATTTCTCATTATTATCCCTTAAAAAATGATGTCTAATATCTATGTGCTTAGTCCTTTTATGATGAACGGGGTTCTTTGTCATATTTATAGCACTGGTGTTTTCACAAAAGATAGGGATGCATCCAACATCGATTCCAAAATCTAGTAGTCGCTGTTTAATCCACAATAATTGAGCACAACATGAAGCTGCAGCCACATACTCAGTCTCAACAGTGGATAGAGCTACAGAATTCTACTTTTTAGTGGCCCAAGACACAAGACATGAGCCCAGAAAATGTGCCATAGTAGAGGTGCTCTTTCTATCCACTAGTAAACATGCATAATCAGCATCAACATATCCCACAAGATTAAAGTTACTACCTTTTGGATACCAAAGACATAGATCAGTGGTGCATTTTTAGTATCTCAAGATTCTCTTTAGTGCAGTTAGGTGGGATCTTTTGGATTCGCCTGAAATCTTGCACAAAGTCCCACACTAAAAACAATGCCAGGTCTACTAGTAGTGAGATACAGTAGTGAACCAATCATTCCCCTATACAAATTTTGATCAACATATGAACCAAGTTCATCTACATCTAGTTTAGTGGTTGTTGCAATAGGAGTGTCAATTTCTTTGGAATCTTCCATTTTAAACCTTTTAAGCAACTCTTTCACATACTTTTGCTGATGGATCATAGTTCCATTTGAATTTTTTTTAATTTGTAAGACTAAAAAGAAATTAATCTCACCCATCATGCTCATTTCAAATTCACTCCCCATTAGTTTAGCAAATTCTTTACTTATATTTTCAGTGGTTGCTCCAAAGATTATGTCGTCTACATATATCTGAACTACCAAGAGATATTTACCTTTTTCCTTTATGAATAAAGTACTATCAATTTTACCTCTCTTGTAGTTATGCTCAAGCAAGAATTTTGATAACCTTTCATACCATGCTCTGGGAGCTTGCTTGAGTTCATATAGTGCTTTGTCAAGTTTGTATACATGATCAGAATTCTCCTTGTTCTCAAACCCTGGAGGTTGCTTGACGAACACCTCTTCCTTTAGATAGCCATTTAGGAAGACACTCTTGACATCCATCTGGGGAAGGGTGAATTCCATGTAAGCAGCAAAGTCTATGAGGAGTCTTATTGCTTCCAACCTTTCCACTGGAGCAAAGGTTTCATCATAGTCTATGCCTTCCTCCTGACTGTATCCTTGAACCACCAATCTTTCCTTTTTCTTATAATGTTCCATCTTCATCAAGTTTGTTTCTGAAGACCCATTTTGTGCCAATTACTGATCTATCCAAGGGTCTTGGTACTAGATGCCAAACTTGACTTCTTTTAATTTGGTTGAGTTCATCTTGCATTGCATTCACCCAGTCTGCATCCTGCAAAGCCTCAGCAACATTTTTAGGTTTAATAAGAGATAGGAAATCATTAAAAGCACACAGATTCTTCAAAGAGGATCTGATTTTGATTCTAGAGGTTGGATCAGTGATAATGTTCTCAATAGGATGAGAACTTTGATATTTGTATGGTTTCACAACCAACTAGTTACTCCTTGAAGTTCCTTCAGTGTTTTGTTGTTGTGGAACAGGATCAGGTCCTGGTTCCAATGAGGTTTGGAAATTAATTTGTTCAATTCCCCCTGTCATGTTGCCAGGGAGGGATGAACCTTTTCCATCACCTGTTCCTTCCTCCAGTGTTGCTCCAGTTTGGACTGAGTTTCTGACCAGCCCAATTTCTTCATCCTCTTGTTCCTGTCTCTCAGAAAGAAATTTAGTTTCATCAAAAACTACATGCACACTTTCTTCAACACACATAGTTCTTTTGTTATAGAGTTTATAAGCCTTACTATGTGAATAATATCCCAAGAATACTCCCTCATCACTTCTGGGATCAAACTTACCTCGGGAGTCTTTACCATTGTTGTGCACAAAGCACTTGCAACCAAAAGCCCTAAGCTGGGATATATTTGGCTTTCTCCCTTTAAGTAACTCATAGGGAGTCTTTTCTACAAGTGGTCTAGTTATGCACTTGTTTATGATATAGCATACAGTATTAATAGCTTCTGCCCAGAAGCTATGAGTAGTTTACTAGAAAGAAGCATAGTCATAGCCATATCTTCAAGTGTCATATTCTCTCTTTCAACTACTCCATTTTGTTGTGGAGTTCTAGGAGAAGAAAAGTTTTGATCTATGCCATGCTCATCACAAAATTCAGCAAATTTAGCATTTTCAAATTCAGTGCCATGATCAGACCTAATTGATGGAAGTTGATTTCCTAATTATTTTTGAGTTTTTCTAACAAAAGAAGTAAATATGTCGAATGCCTCATATTTAGATGTTAGAAACAATGTCCAGGTAAATTTAGAATAGTCATCAACAAGCACCATTACATATCTCTTACCACCTCTACTTAACGTTCTCATAGGACCACAAGGATCCATATGGACCAGTTGCATCGATCTGGTGGTACTTACCACTTTCTTGCTTTTGAAAGAGGATCTTACCTGCTTCCCCCTTGCACAAGCCTCACAGACTTTGTCTTCCTTAAATTTACTGTTCAGACCTATCATTAAGTCCTTGGAGACTAGTTTGTTAAGTTGATTCAGACTTGCATGTACAAGTCTCTTATGCCAAAGGAGGGGATCACTGTCCAGCACACTTAAGAATGTTAATTCATTTTCTGAAAGTGTGGACAGATCTATGATGTATATATTGTTCACTCTTTTTCCCTGCAAAACAATCTTGTCAGTGATAAGATTTATTACAAAACATTTTGTAGAAGTGAATGCTACCAAGTTATCTCTGTCACACAGTTGTGACACACTAATTAGGCTATATTTCAAGCCATCTATTAGGTAGACATTCTCAATGGAACGAGTATCATCCTTACCTACCTTACCAACCCCAGTGATTTCACCTTTCTTTCCATTTCCAAAGGAGACATTTCCTCCTTTGAGGTCCTCAAGTGAAAGGAACTGGTCCTTGTTACCAATCATGTGTTTTGAGCAGCCACTATGCATGTACCATATTTGGCTACTTCCTTTCACTTGAACCTACACAAGAAAATCAGGGGTTATTCTTAGGAACCCAAACTGGTTTGGGTCCCTTTATATAAGCAAAATGATGAATTAAATTCTTTTTATCCCAGTTTGGTAACCACTTCTTCCCTCGAACAAAACTTTTATTCTTTTGACTGGCCTGCTCTTTTGCATTGCATTCACTTTTGTAGTAACCAGTCTTACCACAATGAGTACAGATTTTGTTCTTAGGAAGGGTGAGGTACTTGCTTTTAGGATCCCATTTAGGCAGTTGATTCCCAAAGCCAAGTCCTCTCTTATTGCTACTAGGATGTTCCTGTAGCCATGTCAAAGCATCGGAGGATCTGTTCCATTTACAAGTTCTGTCTAGTTCATGCTTGACCTCACCAAGTTCCTCCTTCAACGTTCTTATATGTTCATCCTTTCTATATAACTCATCTTTTAGTTTACCTACATTTTCTTCTAAGGTGAGTTGAGAGTTGTCAGCTATCTTCTTACTGGTTCCTAGTTTCAGTTTTAGATTTTCAGGTTTTAACACTAGGACATTTGTCTCAAGTGGATGAACCCGGTTCTTCAGAGTAGTGTTTTCACTTACAGTCTCACTTACTCTGAGTTCCAGGTTTTTACACTTTGCTTTTAAAATTACACACTCCTTAGACAGTTGTTCCTTTTCCTTATTAATTACTTCAAATTCATCAATAAAGTCTAGTAGTAATTCAGAGAGTTTTTCTTTGGACAGGAATTTATCTTGTCTTTGAGATGGAATATACTTAGCTCAGATTCCTCATCTGATTCACCAATTGAATAAGTGTTTGTTCATCTTCATCATCTGACTCCACATCTGAGCTTTATCCCAAAGCAGCAATCATAGCCTTTGTTGATACTTTGTTTTTCTTGGGATGAACCTGTTCCTTCTTCCGGTTCCTTCATTCAGAACTTTCCTTTTTCCATTCAACTTACCACTGAGGGAAGTTTTTGATGTGATGATCAGTCTTCCCACATTTGTAGCAGTCCTCATTAGTTGATTTTTCTGGTACACTTGCCTTGTTGTAGTTTCCACCTCTTACGGAGCCCTTTCTCTCATAAGATATTTCTTGAAATACTTGGTGATCATAGCCATTTCATCTTCTTCCAGATCTTCTCCTTTAGTGATTCTCAATGCCAGACTCCTTTCCTTCTTGGGAACACCCATCTTCATTGTTTGCCTTCTAAGTTCATAGGAAGAAAGATTTCCAATTAGCTCATCCAGTTTGAGAGTTGCAATGTTTTTGGATTCTTGAATTGCAGTGATCTTGCTCTCCCAAGATATTGGAAGAACCCTTGTCAAAATCTTCTCAACCTTTTATTCCTCAAGAAGAGTCCTTCCAAGAGATTTCAGTTCATTAGTCAATGTAGTGAACGTAGTGTACATCTCTTGAATAGTATCTCCTTCCTTCATAGAGAAATTCTCATATTGAGAATATAGTAGAGTACCTCTGGATCTCTTCACTTGAGCAGTCCCTTCATGAGCCACTTGCAAAGTGTCCCAAATTTCTTTGGCAGTGGTGCAACTTTGAATTCTGTTGTACTCATCTGGACCAAGTCCACACACAAGCCACTTCTTGGCCTTAGCATTCTTCTCCCACTTTGTCAAATCCTCATCAGTGCAGTCAGCTCTTGTCTTTGGAACGTCTACTCCTTCAGTATTCTTCTTTATGGTGGCCATAGGACCATCAATAATTATGTCCCATAGCTCATAGTCTTCACCAATTATATGATCTCTCATCCTTTTCTTCCACTAGGGGTTGTACTTCCCATTGAAGAGTGGAGGCCTAGCGGTTGATTGTCCTTCCCAGTTCCTAGGTGGTGCACTCATCTTGATATTTTCCTAAGGTGTTAGCCTCTTCAAGGATAACCCGCTCTGATACAAATTGATGTTCTAAAACGTCAATACAACACAAGAGGGGGGTGGTTTGTGTGGTGTCTGATTTTTGCGTGCACTAGTTATAGAAGGACTAGGTCCTTCTATGTGTTCCAACCTATACTGTTTGCGGAATAATAAATACAGGAAAAAAAAAGACACAAGGATTTTACGTGGAAAACACCTCGCTCAAAAGGTGAAAAACCACGACCTACTTTCCAGTAGGATTTTCCCAAACACTCCACTAAAATCACTGAGCCAAAAACAACATTTATAAAACTCTTTGTAAACCTAGGATTAACTCTAATCCCTTTGTGGCAAACTAGCCTCTA
Organism: Nicotiana paniculata; assembly: GCA_005239505.1. Classification (NCBI taxonomy): domain Eukaryota; kingdom Viridiplantae; phylum Streptophyta; class Magnoliopsida; order Solanales; family Solanaceae; genus Nicotiana; species Nicotiana paniculata. Next base: position 15,571 of record ML303210.1, on the reverse strand, counting down.
GCTATTTGTGACAAACTCCAAGTTAGCTATAACTTGAACACTCAGTACCTATTATAAATGCTTCTAGATAAAGCTAAAAAGGTACAAATTGAAATCCCTACTACAAGTAAACTAGACTAAAAGACAACAGTTGGAACTGGTTCTTCTAGTTGTTCCAAGTAGCTTCATAGTCGCACGCTTAAATCTCACACGAACTGCTTGCAAAATTGCCTTGCTAATTTTGCTCTCAATTCTTATTTTGCTTCTACTTTTGTGTGTATCTATACAATAAGAACAATCTGCAATATATAGAATTAGTAGACGAGAGATTTACTAGAGTTCTAATGCTACTCTTCCTTGGTGGAAGAGTTCTAGTTAATCTCAACTCCTCGAATACTTCCTTATCTTTTATTCTGTTCTTACTGAATAAGGAGCCCTCCTCCTTATTATCTTGCAATCTTTTCGATCAGGAGATATATCTTTAATTCACATATTTCGTTTATCTCATGCATGTGCACCTCACGTGCCTTTAACTCTGCATGTGTCTATGTCGCCAGTGATGGACTTGATTCAACTTTAAGTTCCTTTGTCAATCTTCAAAACCATTCAATTTCTTGAGCCAATAAACATGTATATGCCTTTGTTTAGAACTCCGAGCCAATTGGTGTACGCTGTCACTTGTATATAGCTTTGTCCTTATGTCCAACTAAACCAAAAAAATCAACATCATCAAACTTACGGAGATGTAAAGCAAAGAAGTTAACATATACAATATTTCGTACAAACATATACACCATTTCTTTTTCAAATTCAAAATTTTATTTTCATGTTGTATTTGTAATCCTCTAGCAACTCTTTTGGGGGAGATAGACATGAATGTCATCTTCCTTTTTGAAGTGACAGATCCAAATATCGTGTACCTTAATTGTTGGCGTTAAGGGCGTTCAAATCAAACCGGAAAATCGCACCAAATCAAAAAGTCAAATCAAACCGATTAAAAAATCCGATTAGGTTTGATCTGATTTGGTTTTGATAAAATTCGAATCAACTCAATCTATGTACACCCCTAGTTGGTGCTTTGAATTCTTAGAATGGGATGACCAATGCTTATCTCTATCAACACGGGCAAAAAAAACTAAATAACGATACACTGCATAAGAACTAAAGCAAGTATACACACATGTAAAACTATATTTAATTAAACAATACCTTTTCACTCTTCTTGTGCGTATTCCCGATTTTCCGTACACATAGATTTCAATTGCAACCATGATTCAGTCCACTTCTTGCGGTTGTCTTTAGAGAATATTCAGGACGACATCATGAATATGAAAGTATTTCATCTTGCAATTTGAACTTATCTACTGCTACTTTCAAGTTGGAGCATGTAAAAGTTGGAAAAACTATATAGGAGACCAACCGTATATAAGAAGATCAAAAATTGTAGCGACACATTTAAAACTTGGGAGTTATCTATAGCTTGCATAATGTTTGTTTTTTTTTCTTTCTTCAAAAGCTTTAACCACATAGTAGAAACTTGATTTTTCTTTTTCAATCCCAAAACTTAGAAGTGACATAATTGTTCCCTCATTTGATATGTATAATTTGTTCTATTTTTTACTATATTTGGCCAAAATTTTAAGATAGGAACGGCCTTTTTGAACGTTCTTACGTATTAGATTTTCAATTTGTAAAATTATTAGATTATATGCAGGTAGTGGGAACAACTACCTTTCGTAGGAGAAGCGCAATTAACAGTTGTAAGTACTGGAATCTATTACACTAGATAATAGGTTTGAAACTAATTTAAACTTCTACAATAACCAATTAATTAATTTAAATTTGAGAAGATTTTTTAGTTAGAAAGTTGGTTTGTTTTGTCATCATTATGCCACATGGCCTTTTGTGGTTAATGATTGACCAAAAAATGGAACACTTTTTGCTAAACTAATTAAAAGATAAATAAAGTGAAAAACAAATTCTAGTCAAGCACAATAAATCTTAGATCTAATCACGCGCCTAAACAGTAACGTCCACTAGTGCATAGAACCAATTATGAGATTATTAAATGAAGCTTTTGAGAATAAATGAAGGGACAATAATGAGCAATAAATATGAAAAATGGCAATAAATGTATATAGGAAGAACGGTTCACCCAAATATTTAATGATGTGGATGATTCTTCCCTCTGACAACAACGTGTGACAAATAGATATGAAAATAGACAAAGCTTTCTCGGATTGTGTGAGTGGAAAGGCAGAATAAACAACAAAATCAATCATTGTCGAAAGGTAAAGTTTTGTATTATCTCACGAGATTCAACTTCTTACAAGAGTTCTTATCAGAGTGAATCTTACATGCCTTTTTACCCACTATCTTTTACTATTTATATGGGATATTATCAAAAAACCTAATGTCTTTCTTCTCTACTCGACCTCGGCTTTAATGTCTTGCTCGGCGGTTCCTCGTTGTTAGTCCCTGCTCGACCTCCGCCTCAATGTCTATGTCAAGGTCGTAATTCCCACACTTATTTACTTCTATTTACCGAATTTTCTCAGTCGGATTTTGGCCCATACAGTTAGTCTCTCCGCTTATCGAGGTCATCTTTTGGTCGACCTTAATGAGTGGACCTTATCATCAGAAATTCTGGAGAAATCCCGACGTGATGGTCGAGCAGGGGTGATTGTTGACGAGATGATGATGTTTCGCTCTGAGAGTTGTGGTCAATAAAGTTGGTATAGGGTGATGTCACAATCGCATGCGTCATCATTGTGCATCTTCCCGGTGTGTTGCATTGTTTCTCGAGCCCTTGTCATTTCGATTCTAGGGCCACTAGAAATTATTTGCATCGATTTGAGCACTCCGGTTGACTATAAATAAAGTGGGGGGGGGGAACCTCTCAGAGAAGCTTTTGCATTTTTTGAACTTCTCAATCTTGCACCCTGCGTATCCTTCTTCCTCTAGTGTTCATACTCCCTGTAATTTCCAGCGTCACCACCCTTTCTTCGTTTCCAATTCCACCGCATAACCACCAGTAAAATATGACTAACATAACTTCCATCCCTGAGGTTATCTCAGAACCTACTCCGTTGTCGGTGGCCATGCTCCTATGGAGGATAATCCATTATCATGGAGGACGAAAGCTTCCCCACTGTGGAGGAGGTTGTTCCTCGTAACCCAACTTCCCGGTCAGACTTTTCGAAGGAACCTGCTCAGGACCTCGAGCCAGTAAGGTCCGAGATGGAGGCGAAGCACATCACCGTCCTTAGATCCAAATAGCACATCCCCGCTCACGTTGACATGGTTCCGACTGGGAACGATGTAATGCAGATTCACTGGCCCGGGTACTGCTCGTTTTATGCCTCCCGTTCCAAGTGGGTTATTCTCTCCTTCTTCCTCTGTTGGTGGAGGAATTTTGACATTACTATGGCGCTTTCTCGGCTCAACTTTCTCCCTACATCTACAAGATTTTCCTCATGCTAACAAAGTATGCGGAGTTGGTTGGCTGGGGAGTTTCCATCAGCCATCTATTGCACCTCTTTGTGCCCAGCTTCCATAGGGGCACGATGATTCACCTTCGCCACCGCGGAACCAAGGGGTTAGTGGAAAGAATGGATGACAAGGCAAATCACGGGTTTTGGTTCAATTATTTCTTTGTCAAAATCGAGAACGTGGTGGCGAACCCTAGTGGTTCCCCTAGTAGTGGAATTTCGCTTATAAGTGTCCTCGTTAACTGAAGTACGTTCTTTCTTTCTTTTATGTGTTTTGTGACTCATTTGTTTTATTTTCCCTTCGTGTAGCCGAGAGAAATCCCCCTTCTTTAGTCCCCGACATCAGTGATTGGGTGACCCAAGTTCTTCCCCACACTGCAGAGATCCGCGACTGGGCGTCCTTCAACAAGAGGTTCGGTCCCAAGCCCTCGATCAGTAAGTTGAATCTCGTCTTTTAGATTTTTTGAATTCATCATAGTCTGTTTCTCTCCTTTACTTATGGTTCTCTTATTGGTGCCAGGCCGGAGGACTTCCAAGAAGGCGAAGGCTCCCATTCTTTCCTTCCGCCAGGTGGTTGGGAAAGCTTCTGAGGCGGAGTTCGAGGATGCTCGTGTTAAGGCACGTGCAACTTGTGACGCTTGTGGCTACGACCCCGCTACACCCGGATGGATGATGATGAATATGACTTGGACGAGCTAGATTCAGGTGCTTGGTATGATGACGAATACTCCAATGGCGAGGGCGCCGGTGGCGATGGCGATGGCGATGGCGATGGGGAAGTTGCGGCCGAGTAGTATTCTTGTCTTTGTATTTTTGTTCTTTTCTTCTCTTTTGTTGGCGCGGGAACTTGTTTGGCCCTTGTAAGATGACTTTGGAATGATAATACTTTTTTTGTCTGTTCTTGAACTTCTTATTTTTACTTTGAATGTTTTTATCAATTGATTGCCTTGGTTGCGATTTCACTTAGGTCGACTGTAAGTTGGGCTAGTTCGAGGTCGAATGTCGACTTGTAATTTTACTCGAACAAAGTCGAATCATAAGTTGATTCGAGTGAAGTCGAATGTAAGCTTATAAATTGATTCGACGAGGTCGAATGCGAGTCTGTTCGAGTGAGGTCAAATATTGACTTTAAATTAATTCGAACGAGGTCGAATGTGAGTCGATTCAAGGAAGGTCGAATATTGACTTTAAATTAATTCGAACGAGGTCGATTGTGAGTCGATTCAAGCGAGGTTGAATATTGACTTTAAATTAATTCGAACAATATTGAATGTGAGTCAATTCGAGCGAGGTCGAATAAGAGTCGATTCGAGTGAGGTTGAATGTTGACTTTGAATTAATTAATTCAAACGACGTCGAATGTGAGTCGATTCGAGCGAGATAGAATATTGACTTTACATTAATTCGAACGAGGTCGAATGTGAGTCGATTCAAGCGAGGTCGAATATTGATTTTGAATTAATTCGAACGAGTTCGAATGTGAGTCGATTCGAGCGAGGTCGAATATTGACTTTCAATTAAATCGAACGAGGTCAAATGTTGTTTCCTGGGTCGGCGTAATGTGTAAACTTGGTGGGGACATGTGAACATCATATGTTTGCATTTTTTTTTTTGTTTATACATTCATTGGAGAAGTTTACATGTTTTTACTCTGTTCGTACATGCATTGGAGAAGTCCAGTCTATCTATTCCCTTCATTGGTCGACCTGGAGAAATTGTCGAGAAGTCGAGCAATGAATTGATACTTAACTTCGAGAGGCCCTCTCCGTCGCCTCGATAAAAAACCTCCCCGAGAAAACCCAATTGGGACAAAACTCGGGTGAGGGAAAAAAAGTACGACTTGGAAGACGTCTTATCTTTAGAAGTTGAAGTATTTGAGGTGAGCGACATTCCAATTGTTCGGTAGCAATTTTCCTTCCATTATTTCTAGTTGGAATGACCATTTTCTTACTTCCACCGTGATTTTGTATGAGTCATCCCAATTGGTCCCCAGTTTGCCTTCCCGTGGATCTTTGCTCGCCTGTATCTTGGCTTTGAGGACGTAGTCCCCGACTTTGAGTGGTCTGACTTTGGCTTTTTTGTTGTAATATCGTTCTGCTTGTTGGTTCTGGGCTACTGTTGTTATGTAATCCATGTCTCTTCGTTCTTCGGCTTCGTCGAGATCTTGCCTTCTGTTTTCATTGTTGCTTGGCCCGCTTTCATTTGAATATCTTAGGCTCGGTTCCCCGACCTCGACCGATATCATTTCATCAGTCCCATAGACTAGTGAGTATGGCGTTTTCTATGTGCTCGTCTTTGGCGTGGTGTGATATGCCCATAACATTTCTGGTAGCACCTCGGGTCACAGTCCCTTGGCGTTTTCAAGTTTATTTTTCGCGATATTCAATATCGTTTTGTTGGAGGATTCATCTTGGCCCTTGACGGTGGGATGATACGGCATGGAGAGTATTTTTTTTATGTGCCATTTCTCGAAGAACTCGATGAATTTTTTCCCTATGAATTGAGGTCCGTTGTCACAACTGATTTCTTTGGGGATGCTGAAGCGGCATACGATGTTCCTACATATAAAGGTGATCACTTCTTTTTCGCGTATTTGGGCGAATGCACCTGCTTCCACCCATTTAGAGAAGTAGTCAGTTAAAACCAAAAGAAATCGTACATTACCTCGTTCTACGGGAAGTGGGTCGACGATATCCATTACCCATTTGATGAAGGGCTAGGGAGACGTGACAGAGTGGAGGTGATCGCCCGCTTGGTGGATCATGGGGCGAACTTTTGGCATGGTTCACACTTTTTAACAAAATCAGCTGCTTCCTTTTTCATTGTGGGCCAGTAGTAGCCTGCTTGTATGGGACATCTGACTAGGGCTCGATTTTCGGTGTGGGCTCCACAATGACCCTCGTGGAACTCTTCTAGGACACGCCTTGTCTGGTTCGATCCCATACATTTTGCTAAAGGGCCGCCATACATTCTATTATATAGGTCGTTGTTGATAATGTTATACCTGACTGCTTGCATTCGAAGCTTTTTGGCCTTTTTTCTGGTCATTTCGGAGCACGCCGTCCTGCAGGTATATGATGACATAGTTGTGCCAGTCCCAAGTTAAGTTAATAGTGTGTACCTCAATTTCCGTTTATGCTTTTGGTAGCTGCTTCCAATTTGGTGAGGCCCTCTGCCTCGATGTTCTGCGCTCGAGGTATCTGGTCGAGCTGGCATTCATTGAACTCGAGCAGCAGCTTGCAGATCTCGGCCTGATATTTTTTAGACTTTGTTCCCTGATTGGGAAAGTCCATGTGACTTGATTGACGGCGAGTTGTGAGTCACTTCGGAGGTCTACCCGTCGTGCTCTGTATTTGAGGGCCAGTTTTAATCCTGCAATCACGGCCTCATGATCGGCCTCATTGTTAGTCATATCGAGACACCGTATGGACTGACGAATTACTTCGCCTATCGGGACCTCGAGTACGAGTCCCACTCCAGATCCTGACGCGTTGGAGGCACCATCGGTGTATAGAATCCATAGGTCTTGTAACTTGGGGGAAGTACTAGTGGCTTCCCTTTCAACCTCAGGCATTATTTTAGCGCTGAAGTCGCCGACGAAGTCGGCAAGTACTTGTGAATTTATCGTTGTTCGCGACTGATAAGTTATATCGTGCTCTCTTAACTCGATGGCCCATTTAGCCAACCTACCAGACAGCTCGGGTTTGTGTAGGATACTCTTCAGGGGAAAGGTCGTGACAACTGAGATGGAGTGGCATTGAAAATAAGGTCTAAGCTTTCGTGAAGCTACGACTAAATCCAGGGCTAGGTTTTCGAGGTGAGGGTACCTTGTTTCGGCGTCAACCAGGGTTTTGCTAATGTAGTAGACTGGAGATTGCGTACCTTTATTTTGCGAACCATGACTACGCTCACTGCAACGTCGGACACGGCTATGTAGATTAGGAGCCGCTCTCTGGGTTCCACCTTAGCAAGCAGTGGGGGCGAGGACAAGTATGCCTTTAATTCTCTCAGGGCGTTGACGCACTCGGAATTCTATTGGAGTCTGTTGTCCTTTTTTAGTACGCCAAAAAATTTGTAGCATCTATCAGAGTATCGTGAGATGAACATAGATAGGGAGGCTATACGGCCGGTCAAATTTTGCACTTGCTTCTTGCAGGTCAAGTTTTCTGGTATTCCTTCTATCGCCTTGATTTTTTCAGGGTTAACCTCAACGCCTCTCTGCGATACCAAGAAATTGAGGAATTTTTCTTAGGTTACGTCAAAGGCGCATTTCTCGAAATTCATCTTCATGTCGTATCACCTAAGTATGTCGAAGGCCTCCCTCAAATGGTTGATGTGATCTTCCTTTATTTTCAACTTGACCAACATGTCGTCTATATATACTTCCATCATTTTTCCTAGCTACTTTTTGAATATTTTGGTTACTAGCCTCTGATAGGTTTCCCCTGCGTTTTTCAGTCCGAACGGCATGACTCTTTAGTAGTACGTCCCTTGGTGGGTGATGAAAGTAGTTTTTTCTAGTCCCCCTCCTCCATGAGGATTTGGTTGTAACCTGAGCAGGCTTCCATGAAACTTAACAACTCGTGTCCTACTCTTGCATCGATGAGCTGATCAATGTGAGGCAATGGGAATGAATCTTTCGGGTAGGCCTTGTTCAGATCTGTGAAGTCTATGCACATGCGCCATTTCTCATTTTTCTTTTTCACCATGACCACGTTGGCCACCCATTGGGGGTACTTCAACTCCCTGATAAAGCCGTTTGCGAGCAGTTTTCCATATTTTCACATACGGCATCATTTATAACGGTATTGAACTTTCTCATAAACCTACTCTATCAGCGGGTAGAGTAGGTCGACGTTCAGCTTGTGTATCGCTATTTCCTTCGGGATGCCTGGCATATCTGCATGGGAGAAGGCAAACAAGCCTGCGTTATTAGTTAAAAATTGATGGAATTTACCTGGTTCTTGAAGTTTGTGGCCGATATAAGCTTTTTTGCTATGGTCATTTTCATCTAGTTGGACCGGGTTGAGGTCTTCCACAGTTGATCCCGTGGCTTCCACGATTTTGGGGTCTTTGATGACGTCTTTCAGTTCATCATCGTCTGACCTCGACCTCGCTAATTGGTATGCTTATGTGCTTCTTCTTTTCAACTGTTGGGTGTATGTGAAATCCTGGAAAATGCGATAGCATTCCTGGGTTGTGCACTACTCGCCACGAATACTGAACACTCCCCACAGGGTGAGAAATTTGACAACTTGATAGGCTGGATGGCATGACCTTCATGGCGTGTATCCAAGGTCTTCCTATGATGGCGTTGTACGTCGTGTCTTGATCCATGATGTGGAACGTTGTCTCCAGGGTGATGCCACCGGCTAGGAAGGGTAGTGTGATTTCTCCTGAGGTACGTTCAACTGCATTATTAAAACCCATTAGAGTGATGCAGTGTGGCACTATATTATCCCCGAGCATCATTTGCGTGAAGACTCGAGGGTGGATACGCGCGGATCTTGTCCTCTACCATAATCCGTTTTACATCAGTATCTGAAATGCATAAAGTAATAACAACAATATCATTGTGAGGGAAATTCAAATCGTGGGTATACGATCCATCGAAGATGAAACTTTCTTCGAGGTCGTCATACCGTTCATGGATGATCAACCGCTTCAATTTGTGGGTGGTTGTGAACTTCACGTGGTTGATTATCGTGTCGTCGCCTCCGCCAATAATCATGGATGGTGCGGGCTGGGAAGGGTGGTGTCTGGGGGCCTTGATGTTGTTCTCACCCACAAGCAAAGTTCTCTCTTCCTCGGTCGCTCATCAGCTCTCTTAAATGCCCTTGGTGGAGCATGTTCACTACCTCATGTCTTAAGGTGATGTAGTCCTCGGTCTTGTGACCTCGTTCCTGATGTAATTCATAGAGGGTGTTCGACTTTCTGGTGTTTGGGTCGGACTTCATATTTTATGGCCATTTCACCTTTGGGCCGAGCTTCTCTAGGGCGTCGATAATTTCTGAAGGGGAAACACAAAAATTATGAGCAGATAATACCGGAGGCATACCTCTTTCGCTTCGGTGAGTCACTATTTGCGGCATGGATCGGCCTCGCCATGGCGAGAGGGGTATGACGGAAGTTCTAGCGTATGGCTGATGTCTCTCGCGATTGAGGCATGGACCCAGATGATCCCTTCTGTTATCGTTTATGAGGTCCTTTCTCGACTCCATATGGACCAATGTCAACAGCTGAGTTGGTCCGTTAAGGTCTTCCTAGCCTGCTCTCACCTCGGCACAATAGGCATTGTGTATTTCTTCCCAAGTGGTGGGGGGTACTTCATGAGCCTTCTCAACAGTTTCTTGGTCGCCCTCGAGCTGCTCCTGTTCAGTCCGTTTTGAAAAGCTGCTACTGTCATTCCCTCTGTTACGTTTGGAAGGGTCATTCTTACTTTGTTGAATCGGGCGAGGAAGTCCCTCAGCCCTTTGTCGGGTGACTGTTTAATGGCGAATATATCATTCACCCTAGATTTTGCTTTCTTGGCCCCGGCATGGGCGGTGACGAACTTGTCGGCCATCTCCTCAAATGTTTCTATGTATCGCGCTGGAAGTTGTGAGTACCGTGTCAGAGCTCCCCCAGTTAGAGTTTCACCAAACTTTTTCAGTAGTATAGATGGCACTTGTTCTTTAGCGAGATCATTGCCTTTCACTGCGGAGACTTAGTGGATAATGTGATCTTCAGGGTCCATTGTATCGTCATATGTTTTTAGGTATGGAGGCATATTGAATGTTTTGGGTATAGCATGTGGTGCATCCTCTTCGCTATACAGTTGTTCCACAAACCAACCGGCATCCCGTTTTGGGGCGCCCGGTATCTTATCCACCCTTTCTTGGTGCTCCATCATTTGGACGCGGAGTGCTTTGTTCTTGTTCTCCATCTCCTCCATTTTTCTTAGAATGGCAGTGAGGGTATCATTACTTGCATCATTAACAGTGTGAGTGATACTTGTTAAAGGAGAGGGCTGATTATGCCAACTATGCCTTATAAGAAGGACAAAGCGGTCGCTGCAAATATAATCTGGTTTAAGTCCGGAGTCGAATCCACAGGGAACTAACCTATTCACTACAACTCTTAATAAAGTTAATCTCAGACAATTTCCGGATGCAAGATTTTTATCAATAAATAGTGGAATTTATTTAGCTAAAGCAAAATGATAATAAAACTAACAATAATCAAGAACAAAGATGAATTCAAGGGTAGAAAGATCTAGGATATTGATTTCCCCAATTGCCAGATTAATTCTTAACTCTTAACCTATAATCTCTTTGTAATACTCTACGAGGATTATGAGTTATGGGCTACCGTAATCATCTCTCCATCAATTACGATAATTTACTAGAAGCATTCTTTCGAACTACTCTAGCTAACAATTTATGCAACTCAGGATTATCCCACCAAAGCTTTGTTATTTCTAAACCCACTTTTAAATTCAAGTAATTAATCTCTTGAGTTACCCAAAAGTGGTATTGTTCAACAACAATCTAAACAAGTATTCTTTCTCAAGAAACACAAGGGAATTAAACACGATTAATCAAGGGCCCATTCGACTAATCACAATACAAAACGTAGTTGAACAATCATAGCGCAAACACAACTCGATTATATCAGAATAGAGTTCAAAACTTGATCCAACAATTGGTTCCATCAACCCTAGACTAAATATTTAGCTACTCATACTAAAATAAAACAAAGCAATAATATGGTTCATGATTCACAATTAATGGTAAAAAGAAGAAGAAAGAAAAACTCTAAAGATGGATGGATCTCCTCTCACTTGTTCTTGCCTCCAATCGAGTCTAAAACAAGCTTAAACTTACTCTTGGGAGATTTTTGGGTTCTTATAGGTTTAGGTTAATTGCCCAAGAATTTACTCTTTAGCCCTTGAAAACTTCCGTTGTTAAATCCTCGACCACGGTCGCGGTCTCAACCGCAGACCCGAGCGCGGTCGTTCACTAACTTTCTATTTTTTCACCGCGTTCCATCGCGCCCAGGTCGACGGTCGCGGACCTGGCTTTCACTGTTTTCTTTGTCTTTTCTTGCTCTTTTTCATCCGGACTATCATTGATTGGCCTTGTATGTACATAATTGATTCAAAAACGCTCTTCATCTTCCTCCTAGCTCGGAATGGCTCCTACACAACATAAAAATCTCAATTAGAGCAATTTGTTACCTTTTATCATTTAAACATCAATAAAGTATGGTTAATTTAGAGTACAAATAGCGTCTACAATGCATAATATAGGATACTATCAACACCCCAAACTTAAATCGTTGCTCATCCTCGAACAACAAAACCACACTCCACAGGCCTAACTTCACTGGGCAACTACCTTAGCGTAACATTCACACCTCAAGAGTGGACTCTCTCTCTAGCTGCACAATGTCCCTAACCATCTCACTTCCTCTAAGTCAGAGGTCCAGACTTACCTCCCTTCCATTATTCAAGTCCTACTCACCACAAAAGAGACTTATGTCATAATCAATACAATTCACACACACTGAGGACTTCAAATAAACAAAATTCGCTCACCCTCAGAAAGAACATTTTTGTGCCACAGAAAACGCACCATATGCTTGCCCGTAGTGTACTACTCTACTAATTGTTTAACCAAAGAATTAGACCCTTTGACTAAAGCTTATTTTTAAGATGAATACGGGTTACTGATAATCAAGGTAATAGAGAAAAATGAATAATAGACAATATTGCAGAAATATAGAAAATCGAAGTTAATTGTCTTCGAGAATCAGATGCCTTTACAAGTTGTATTCCCCTACCTTATATAGGATATTCTTATAACGTATAACTCTTGCTATGGTTACTCATTAAGGAATAATTATGACATTAATGAGGCGTTACAAAATAAGGTAATTGGGGTTCGGTTACATAACGTTCGAGTAATCAATTGTGGGTCTTTAAATCTGTCTGTAGCTTTGTCTAGATACATTCTGACCGTGCCTCTCTCCCATTTTGATCAAGTTGAGTTTCCCGTGGCTGATAAGTTCGTGGGTTTACTGAACCGTTCCTCTTTGTACCGTACCTCTTCAAAGAATCACGTCCAATTTTCGCATTTTCCTGTGTCCACGTGACTGGCTGAGTTGTCGAAAGCTGGCTTACGTGTGAAACTCTTTTTACCAATACAGATAGTCCTCCCACTTACCATATATTTAATGATTAATATTTGGTAAGTGGATATTCATTTATGGCGGAAATATTTTGCCGTCACTTTTCCTTGAACATTATATCATTCTCTGCACCATAGGTGTCATTTGTCACTTCCATTTAATGCTCATACCACGTGTCCTTTCGGATTGGTTCTGCATTTACTCGGCACCTTTTAGGGCTTTTTGCGGCTGTGCCAGTCCCGAAGTGACATCTTCAATTAAGACTTTTCATCATTATTTTCCTTTTTCTTCATGTTTGACGGTTTTCTTCAAGTATAAATACATTTTTCTTTTCTTTTCTTCCACGAAACACTTTTCTAACTTTGTCTTTTGTAAAGAACTTTCTTCTTTGCCTTTGTAAACATGTCTTGTTCAAACCAACCTCAAAGAGTAATAGATATTGAAAGTTTAACGCCATCTTCTGCTCCGACTAGACAAAGACCGAGAAACCCTAAACCTCGGAGAAACTGGAGATCTAGTGGAGGGGTGGTATACTTAGAAGTCTAGGATCCACTCCTTCGAGGGGCTCCTCTTCTTCTCAGATAGTTCCTCCTCCTTCCACTAGATCTCCAGTTTCTCCGAGGTTTAGGGTTTCTCGGCCTTTGTGTAGAGGTAGAGGGGTACGCCTTCGTGAACCTGGAGTCGATGAAATTGTCCCTGATGAGTTTGTTTTTGTTAGGGATAGTCAAGTTCTTTTAGATCAATCTTCTTCTCTTGATAGTGTCGAAAGATATCCAACCCTTATAACTGAGGGTCAGAATTCCCTTGTTCGTAGGGAGTGCTTTTGGAAATCTGACTTTCCTGTCTATATTTCGAATAGTAATCAAATAATAACGTCTTACAAGACGGGATATTCTTTTGTTTATACGTATCTTTTTACTTTAGGGTTTATACCCCCCCCCCCAATTGACCCAGTTATAATTGAATTTTGTCATTTTTTCAATATCTGCTTAGGACAAGTTGGCCCGCTTGTGTGGCGAGTTGTCGCATGTCTTAGGAGTTTGGCTTCTTTGGCCTCGGTTCCTTTTACCTTCAACTATCTTATTCATCTCTACTCTCCTACCTTATTTCGTGAAGGGGTTTTCACTCTGACTGCTAGAGGCAAAAGAGTGTTGGTAACCCCTGGAGATGATAAGGATAGGGTTTGATACCTCCGGTATGTTGATGTTCCCACTGTTGGCTTAGTGGGTGAAGAATATTCCCTTCCCTGAGAATGGAATCGCACACGTGAGTATGCTTTATCTCACATTTACTTTTTCTTGTTTTGACTTGAGATATTTCATTAACAACCGTATCTATTTTTTCTTCTCTCAACAATCATGAATACTGTTGAGAATGTCTCCGGTATTCGTGATTGGGTAGAAAAATTATTGTATGTTGCTCCTTCAGAAGAGAGATCTTAGAAGTACTTCGCTGGGAGGTATGGTTGGCAAGTAAAGACCCACGGTAAGTGAAGCTCTTGTTCTTTCTTCTTTCCTTACTCGAGTCTCTTTTTTTTGTCGTTTAAATTTTTCCTTTTTAATAGGGTTCTCTGCTCGTGGGGTGTCTGCTTCATCTATCCCGAAGATGTCCTTGGATCTGGCCCAGGAAATTATTGTTGGTGCATATTCCTCTTCGAGGAAGATTAGTGAGTCTCGTTCCGTAGAAGAAGAAGAAGAAGAAGAAGAAGAAGAGGGTGCTTTAGTGCACATGCCACGGAGAAGGCGAATGGTTTTAGATGATGAGCTTACATCCTTAACCTTGCCTTCCGTGTCTGTAATTGAGCCCCCTGTCCTTGATGACGTTTCACATTCCCCTATTCATGAGGGTGTTGATCTTGCTCCTGACGACGTCTCTTTGGCTGTTATCTTTCCTACTTCTTTGAGAGAAGTTGTTTCGTTCGTTCCTTTGGCTATTTCAACTTCTGCTGTTGCTTTTCCCGTAACTTCTTCAACTCTTCAAATCTCTGTGCCTGCTTCTTTACCCGTGGCTACTCCAGCTCCTCAACCTTCTGTGCTTGTTGATGTTCCATCTCTGCGTGCTTTCATGCCTTCCGTTAGGGAAGTAGGGTCTTCCAGCAGAGAGATGCGGCAGGTGGTAATAGAGATTCCAGCTGAGGGGAATATTTTCAAGAAAACGGGTGAGCCCGAAGTGTGGCTCAAGCCTTTGATAGGTCCCTCTGAGAAAGCAAAGCTAGCCAGCCACGGTGCTCTTACATGGGCCAATGAGGTCGTGCATACTTCTTTGAAGGTATGATGCAAGTTATCCTCTTTCACTCTCGTATATGAAATTTACCATATCTGACTGGTTTATTTCTTGTAGATTAACCTTATAGGCATGGAGCTTATGAAGAGGATTTCAAAAATGGACCAAGAGACAAAAGAGTTGTAGGCCGATATTAATAATTGGAGAGCACAGTATGATATCCTAAGGATTGACATTGATGCTTTAGAAGAGGAAAGGAGTACCTTGAAGCGGCAGATGAGACTCATGGAAGGAGAACTGGCAGTATAGAGGGCTTCTTGCAGTCAGGCTGATAAAGATAAGAGTGTTCTGGAGTCTTCGTTCGCGGAGCAGCTGTCTCGTGTCTCAAATGAGATTAGAGACTTGAAGAACTTGTTGGGGCAGAAAGAGGAATACTCAGGCAAGCTCGTGCAATCACTCACTCGCACTCAAGAAAACCTTCGTAGGGCTTTAGACAAAGCTCAAACTGTAGAGAAGTCGATTGTTACATTAAGGGGCGCCCATGAAGCTACGGAAGTGGAGAAGGACGGATTGAGAGATGAGCTTCAAGTATGGGCAAAGGATTATAAAGATTTGGAAGAGGTGGCTACTGTCGATGTGAGTTAGGCGTATATGAATTCTCTCCTTGACACATTGATGGAAATGAGTCAAGAGGGTTTTGACCTTAG
>ML303209.1:0-101362 GCA_005239505.1 Nicotiana paniculata | reverse complement strand
ATTTCGAATAATGTCACTTTAAGTGGAAAAACTCCCATACCCCTTTGGGGCGTATAAAAAAGGGAGGTGTGACATGATGTTATTGAATACTTTGATTTCTTCTGTATAGTATTCTATAATATTCCTCGTTCATCACAAATTTGACCTAATATCATCCTGAAATGAAACATACCGGCAATTTGTGTATCTCATCTAAATTTTTGCTGCCAAATTGTTTCTATAGTGCTTTATAACACAAGAATCTTATGAACGCATTGGAGTGGTATTTTTTAAGCAACACAAAGGGCCTTATACAGTGTAGTGATATTAAGACTCAAAATTTCTAATGCACAAGCAGTCACACCATTTGCTCCGTCTCCAAGCAAAGAACTTGTTTCGGACAAAATCTTATCAAAGAATCTTATTTAAGAAAGGACCATTAAGAGCCGATTAGGCCGAGGATATGCTTAGGAAGTAATATACTGGCGAGGAGCACAGGCACAAGCACAACTACGGTCGAGGTCGAGCACTCGGATCAGCCCAAACGAGCTAGTTTAGTAATAAGATATTTTAAGAGGAATATTCTACATGATATTTTCTGAATTTGTTTGAATATCCGAACTTGTGTACTTTCGGTTACGTAGGGGAAATGTCCCATATAAGTATGAAGAGAGAAAAAAAGCAAGGGGAGCAAGTGAATCTTCTCCTTTATTTATATTTTATTGTCATTTAATGTTATTCAATGCATAGTCTTTTTTTCATACTATCAGATTCGGCCATGATAATTGCCAGCATTTATGCTCAACTATATTTTTCTAATCATGTCATCCATCTGAGATCTAGAATTAATTATCCTTAACTAGGTTTACTCTCTATCTACTTATCTAATTAGTTTAACAAAAGGTCACATACTTTTTGGTCAAACAATTTGGCGACGTCTTTGGGGATTTTCTAGTTAAAATTTTCGTTTCCTCTAGATCTAAATTCAATTCTAGTTCTACTTTCTGTTCATTGTAGCGTCATCCTTTCGTTACAAATGCAAATTTGAGAAATTCGTAGGCGAGCTCTTGAAATAGTTAGACTAATCAAGATTGGATCTTTGCATATATGTATGAAATATTTACAAGTTTTTAGTGGATTATATTGTTGTTGCATGACATTGGAAAGCATGTTGTTTATGCTAATGGAATAAGGTTGTGACTTGTGAAGATTTTTTTGTAAAAGCGAGAAATTAAATTATGTTTGATATCAATATGAAAACTGCGTTTTGCTGTAATAGTGGCTTTGGTATGTCATGAGCGTAAATTGTTAGTGTAGGGTTATGGCCACTATGCATTAAGCACGTCCATAATTATCTTGCCATATTAATACTAGACATCAATTTATATCTTATATTTACTGCTCTCTCTTTTAGATAGGGATGATAGCTTATTGTATGACTCTTTGAAATGATAAACTTTACTTACCTTTATGTTTGTGGTACGGCTTACGTATCCTTTGGTTTTTTTCACCCAAGAATGGATTAGATTACGAACGCGTCGGGATCGGGATTGGGACTCGAACTCGAACTCGAGGTCACAACAAGCGAAGTAATTTTCCAGTCCATAAGATACCCAGATATGACTAACAACAAAGCCGAACACGAGGCCGTGATTGCAGGTCTAAAGCTAGCACTCGAGTATGGAGCAAAACGAGTTGTCCTACAATGCGACTCTCAGCTCGTTGCCAATCAAGTCACAAGGACTTTCAAATCAAGGAACAAAGACTGCAAAAATACAAGGCCAAGATCTGCAAGCTGCTGCCCGAATTCGATGAATGCCATCTCGACCAGATACCTCGAGTGCAGAACATCGAGGAAGACGACCTTGCCAAACTGGCGGCATCTATCAGGAACATAAACGGAAAAGAGAACGTGGTCACCCTCCTCCATTCATCAATATATCAAATCGAGGTACGAACTATAAACATAATTTGGGACTGGCGCAATCGTATTATCTCATATTTGCAAGACAGAGTGCTCCTACCCGATAAAAAAGAAGACAAGAAGCTTCGAATGCAGGCGGCCAGGTACAACATCATAAATAACAACTTGTACAAAAGAACATTTGGCAGTCCCCTAGCAAAATGTGTAGGACCAAACCAAACGCGGCGCGTCCTCGAAGAAGTACACAAAGGCCACTGCGGAGCTCATACCGGCAATCGATCTCTCGTCAGATGCCTCATACTAGCAGGCTAATAGTGGCCCACAATGAAAAAGGAGGCCGTCGACTTCGTCAGAAGGTGCGAGCAATGCCAAAAATACGCCCCCATGATTCACTAAGAGGGCGAGCACCTCCACTCAGTTACCTTGCCTTGGCCTTTCATCACCTCTTTTAGTGTTGACTGACTAATTTTCCAAGTGAGTAGAAGCAGGTGCATTCGCCCAAATATGCGAGCAGGAAGTTATCACATTCATATGGAGAAACATCATATGTCGCTTCGTCATCCCCAAGGAAATCAGTTGCGAGAACGGAGTTCTTCGAAAAATGGCACATCAAGAGAATACTCTCCACACCATATCATCCCGCAGGCAACGGTCAGGTGAAGTCCTCCGATAAAACAATATTGAAATTCATGAAAAAGAATCTTGAGAACGCCAAGGGACAGTGGCCGGAATTACTACCGGAAGTGCTATGGGCATACCGCACCACGCCAAAAACAAGCACAAGAGAAACACCATATTCACTAGTCTACGGGACTGATGCAGTAATACCGGTTGAAGTCGGTGAATCAAGCCTAAGGTACTCAAACGAGAGCGGGCCAAGAAACGACAAAAGCGGAAGGCAAGACCTCGACGAAGCCGAAGAGCGGAAAGACATGGCCTAAATAAGAATGATAGCTCAAAAACAACAGGCAGAGTGGTACTACAACAAAAAATCCAAAGTCAGGACACTCAAAGTCGAGGACTATGTACTCAAAGCCAAAACACAAGCGAGAAAAGACCCAGGGGAAGGAAAACTGGGAACCAATTGGGACGGCCTATACAAAATCACGGCGGCAGTAAGCAAAGGGTCATTCCAACTAGAAATAATGGAGGGAAAACTACTGCCAAACAATTGGAACGTCGCATACCTAAAATACTTCAACTTCTAAGGATAGACGTCTCCAAGTCGTACTCTTTTTTCCCTCACTCGAGTTTTGTCCCAGTTAGGTTTTCTCGGGGAGGTTTTTAACGAGGCAACAAATAGGGAATCTCGAAGTCTGAAGTGTTAAGTTCATCGCTTGACCTCTCAACTACTTCTCCAGGTTGACCAATGAAGGGACTAGATAGACTGGGACTTCTCCAATGTTTGTGAGAATAGAGCAAAAGCATGTACACTTCTCCAATGAATGTATAAACAAAGCGAAAATATGCAAATAGATGAGTTTCTCATTTCTCCGCCAAGTTTATATATTATGCCAATCTCAAAATCAACATTCGACCTCGCTCGAATTAATCAACATTCGACGTCGCTCGAATTAATCAACATTCGACCTCGCTCGAATTAATTAACATTCGACCTCGCTCGAGTTAATCAACATTCAACCTCGCTCAAATTAATTAAAATTCGACCTCGCTCGAATTAATTAACATTCGACCTTGTCGAATCACTTGAGTCAAACATTCGACCTCGCTCGAATTAACTCACGTTTGACCTCGTTTGAATAAAATAACATTCGAACTCTCTTGAATTAATCAACATTAAACCTCGCTCGAATAAACTAACATTCGACCTCGCTCGAATTAAATTAACATCCGACCTCACTCAAATTAATTAACATTCGACCTCGTCGAATAACTTGAGTCAAATATTTGACCTCGCTCGAATCAACTCACATTCGACCTCGCTCGAATTAATCAACATTCGACCTCACTTGAATAAACTAAAATTCAACCTCGCTCGAATAAACTAACATTCGATCCCGCTCGAATTAAACAAGCATTCGGCCTCGCTCGAGTAAACTAATATTCGACCTCGCTCGAATAAACTAATATTAGACCTTGCTCGAATTAAATGAACATTTGACCTCGCTCGGATTAACTAACATTCTGACCTCGTCATCAGATCCCTATATATATCAAGTTGGGACTTAGCATGAACCCACTTCTCATACAAGTCCCTTGACACACTGGATAAGTTGAAGCATGAGAGGTATACGGTTGGGCCTGTTTCTGCACCTTCTCGGCTTTCAGAGAGGCAACCTGATCGTTCAGATCTAAGATCTCTGCCTCTAACCCACCAATTCGCTCATCAAGTTGCGCCTCCCTTAGTGCGTCCGTTTTCACATCAGTTGTACGTTCAGACCTGAGGACCCGGATAGAATCCTCTAATGCTGCCGCCTCGCCAAAGCCACTGCTCCGGCCTCCTCGGCCCCCTCCAACTCTGCCTTCTTCTCTGCCACCTTCTCCGTCAACTCACCACTCAGGACGGCAACTCTAATTGCGCTTTTCTCAAGATTGGCTCGCAGGGTTTCCGCTTTTTCTTGAAGGTCGATACACTCATCCACGACCCCCTTGATCACATCAAGCTCTTCTTTCTTAGACCTAAGCAACCCCTCGAGCTCGCTGCATCTGCCAATAGATTGCACCAGCTCCTTGTCCTTCTAGCTCAACTCATCTATAAGGGATTAGAGATTGCCGCCTACTCTGAGCTGTACACGCATCTCGTGGTACTTGTCACAATACCGGAGGTACTTCGAAACTATTTTATGGAAAACAACCTTTCGCTTTTCCTCCTGACGGGCGCTCTCGATCTCCAAAATGGAAGTCTAAAGAAAAGAGGGGGGAAAAGGAAAAAGCCAAAAATTAGTAAAGATAGAAAGAGGAAAAGAACTCGAAATGAAGAAATAACAAGGAAGCTCACCCTCAGAGCCATCCCAGATATGCCCAGTGAGAGGTCGACATCCATGAGCGCCCGAAGAGTCCTATTCTAGGCGACGGAGCAAAGAGGGGAAAATGAGGCGACCGCGCTCACCGTATCCTCTAACAAATCGCAATCCAAAGGGATTATGATCAACCGAGAAGATCCATTCGTTCTCACCTTGACCCGGGTATACCCTTCGTCGAATATTCTCACTTCCGCAGGATCGACTTCGGAGCCGGATTCGTAATCTTCTACGACCACTCCTTTCTCCCTCTCCTCAGCCGAAGAGGGAACGTCGGCCCGCTCTGACGTTGAGAGATCATCCCTCAGAATGACCACAGCCGCCTCTGGTTGCTGCCTTCCTTCCGAAAAGCCAATCTCCACATCCGAAGGAGGCACAACCTCTGCGCCTAAATTCGTACCACCCCCCGATTCGGCAGTAGCTAACTCGTGTTCATCTCTCGCATGCCCCTCCTCCTCCTTGGTCCCTCCGTCCCCAATCACTATATTTCGCCTTTTCAATGGAGCCTCTTCATCCTCACCCTGCGACAACACATCCACCAAATGAGACACCGTGGAAGCCGAAATATCCACTAGTGGGGCAGCAGCTTGGCGGTTAGACCCACGTGAGGCCGGGGTCCAAGAGATAACAATAGTCTGAGCAGGCTCGCTTGCAGCCACAACAAGTACAGGCCCAGTCGAAGTACTCTACTGCGAAAAGCAGGAGTAGGAGCCTTCGCCGTCCTCGAAGCCCTCCGACCTACCAACAAAAGATACTTAAGCCAAAAGACAGAAAGGAGAAAGTACGGAACGAAGGACAAAAATTATTAAGGGTAAGGCGAACTGACTCACCGGCCGAAGGTCTGCGCCCAAATCTCTCATTAAACGGCAACCACTCACGAATCCCCACCATATGAGGCAAAATCTGGCTCACCGAGTCATGGATGTCAGTGACTAGCGAAGGAGGGTCCTTCTCGGCTACAAAAAAAAGGAAGAAGAGGGAAAGCGATCAGATCACCAAAAAGAAACAATGAACAGCCACTTGGGAGAAATACTTACGAGCATAGTTCCATTCCTCGGGGAACCCGTTAGAGTTTGACACCACATGCTCCGTCCTCACGAAGAAAAAGTTAGCCCAAAAACGGCGATTCATTTTATCATCCATCTTCACCACCAATCCCTTGGTCCCACGGTGACAAAGGTGTATCATCATACCCCTGTGAAAACTTGGGACGAAGAGGTGAAGCAGACGACGGAGAGAAATCCCATGATTGGCCAACTTTGCGTACTTGATGAGCATAAGGAAAAGCTTGTATATGTACGGGGAGAGTTGAGCCAGGCACACAACATAATAACGGCAGAAGTCTTCTGCCAAGGAAGGAAGAGGAAGTGTATAACCAACGACAAACGGGTACGCATAAAATGCACAGTACCCTGGGCGATGTACCTGCACGATGTCACTACCAGCAGGGATAAGCTCGACATGGTTTGGGATTTTCCATTTAGCCCTAAATGTAGCAAGCGTCGTCGCATCCATCTCGAAAAGGACGGGTTCAGGATCGTCGTCAGGTGGGTTCTTGAAATCAGACATGGCCTTCCCCGAACGTGGAATTATCTCATCCACAGTGGGGAAATTCTCTTCTACAATGACTACTCCTTCTTCATGAGAGGGCATGTCCACCTTCAATGCAATAGGATCAGCGGCTCCATCAAGGTTAGAAGATGCACTAGCCATTTTTTCTGATTACGTATACAAGAAATGCAAAGGTGAAAGAGATAACAATGGCGGAAAATGCTAAAAGAAGAGAGATGAAGATACAAGAAATTTAAGGGAAAGCTTGGGGTTTTCAAATGCTTAGGAAATGCAGCAGCCCGAATGAGAGGTTCCCATCTCTATTTATAAGAATACAGGCACCCTGATCGAGAAAACCAAACGCCGCCACATTAATTTCAAAACGGAAGAGGCGCGGGAAATGACGTAACGTATTGGGAACGTGCGTCATAATTACGCATATCGAAATGACGTTATTTCAAACTGATGTAAGGGTCAGATATAGATCTCGAAGAGCCATGTCGTCACCTTATCCTAAAGGGATCAATCCTCGACCAACGTGCTCAGATTTCTCAAGTTGCAAACTGGCGAAATCCGCCCATCGAGCTCGCCCAAAGACGGCCCCGACGGACGGAGGGACTAACTTATGGGTCAAAATCTGATTAAAAGAATCTTATCTAAGAAAGGACGACTAAAAGCCGATTAGGCCGAGGTTATGCTTAGGAAGTAATATACTGGTGAGGAGCGCAAATATGGTCGAGGTCGAGCACTCGGATCGGCCCAAACGACTAGTTTAGTAATAAGATATTTTAGAGGAATATTCTACAGGATATTCTCTAAACTTGTGTACTTTCAGTTAGGTAAAGGAAATGTCCCATATAAGTATAAGGAGAGAAAACGAGCGAGGGCGCTCCCGAAAAAGAGAGAAACACATCTCTATAAAGAGATGAGATTATCTGCTATCTCACACTCTCCATCAGATTCGAAAAGGGTCCTAAGATTCTTGTATTTGTCTATCGCTCATCTTTATCAAATGAAAGAGGATCTGCCTCACTCAACAATGAGTGAATCTTCTCCTTTATTTATATTTTATTGTCATTTAATGTTATTCAATGCATAGTTTTTTTTTATACTATCAGATCTGGCTATGATTATTACCAGCATTTATGCTCAACTATATTTTTCTACTCATGTTATCCATCTCAGATCTAGAATTAATTATCCTTAACTAGGATTTACTCTCTATATATTTATCTAATTAGTTTAACAAAAGGTCTCATACTTTTTGGTCAAACACAACTAACAGTAGTAATTTCAGTTTTCGTGTCTATAATTTTGGCTGATTAGACAGCACAACAGGAAGAGTTGTGTTCTAAGTGATCATACAGCGCATACACCATCCAAGCATATGGAATTAGAAACCATATCTAAAAGAAATTAAAATTTAATACAGACATACGAAATGTATAACATTGAAGCATGTCATTGGCGATAGATACATGCCTATATATATGGCATATAAGAGCCAGTTGGTTAATTGTGACAATATATGGATTAATGAGATCGTAAATTCTTATATATGTGGATTAAACTTTACAATTTCACATACCATATGTACTCAACAAGGAATAAATATGGCAGAAAATCTTTATTCGCATCTGGTATCTATATTAAACTTAACTATAAGAGTTACAGTATAAATTGAAGTGAAAATACATAATAGTTAAGTAATAAAAATTTATATGTGAGATAAAAGTTCGTATTCATTTGTTTGATGTAAACATCTCATTTAAAGAAAAACTGAGCGTCACTTCAGTGCCATCTACTTCAAATTGGTTTATGAACAAAAAAAGGCTACAACACAAAAGTAGGTGGTCAGAACAGTGTCAAGACTATCATATGTGTGGATACTTTTTCTCAGCCCATAATATTTGGAGTTCCTATGATATACTCCGTCATATGAAAGTATATATTCTCACTTTATCTAGTACTATCCTTCATAATACAAAAGTCTTTATGAGGTGACCCAAAATTATTTTTTTCTTAGTTAAGGACCAAAAAAATTAGTTGTATCTTTAACGAACAAACTAGTGCAAAAAGCTGACCCCAAATCCCAAAGTCAAGCTCTATTCAAGTGTAAATAACACACAAGAATTGCTGACCTCAAACCTTCAATTGAATTTTGGACTTGTAGCTTTGAATTCACAATTTTGCATACAAATTTATAACTTCAAGTCTCAATTAAGTAGCAGTTCAGACTATCCTCAGCTACTCAAAGAAGCTAGCAGATTTAGAACAACGAGAAGAAGCTGAGAATCGTAACTCATGGTTTCAATCAATGCCCAGAAATATGATTAAATTAAAACAAGGCTTAATATATGACTCTCATGTATCGTTTTAGTTTCTATCAGTGCCTGAGAACAGGATTAAATGTAAACAAACCTTAATTTGGTTCATTGCATTGAAAAAGGGATATCCGGCGATTAATTCACGTGTGTTTGGTTTGAAATTGAATAAATTTATGGTTAACAATTTTATCGGTACTCTTAAAATATATAAGAAAAAAGAAATAATTAAAGTTTTCACTGAGAAATGGCCCCATTCTTGAAGCAGAACAACAATTGAATCTAAATAAAGTTTTCACCGCGAAGGAAGTCAAGGAGGCTATATTCAGCATTTGTATCAATAAAAGTCCAGGTTCGGATGGGTATGGTAGTGATTTTTAAGAGATGCATGGACCATTGTTGGCAAGGAAGTCACAGAAACAGTGTTAGTGTTTTTCTAAAATGGTAAGCTCTTGAAACAGATTAATGCAACAATTATAGCATTAATTCCTAAAGTTGATAGACCAATGGAGGCTGGATCTCCAAGATGTTATGCAAGAGGTCACAGGATGTCCTACCATTGGTGGTGACTGACACACAAGCTACTTTTGTCCAAGGAAGGTCAATGAATCAGAATGTATTAATATACCATAACTTGCTACGACATTATAAGAGGAAAACTTCACCAAGGTGTATGATGAAAATTGATTTACGAAAGGCATATGGTATGGTTAGATGGAAATTTATCGAAGAAATGCTCGTTTCCCAGAAGATTTGTTAAATTAGTTATGAATTGTGTGACTTCTACAAGGTTTTCAGTGAAGGTGAGTGTGAAGGGATATGAATATTTTGAAGGAAGAAGAGGTTTGAGGCAAGGAGACCCACTGCCTCCTTTGTTAATTGTCATGGTTATGGAATATTTCTCAAGGGTAACGAACAAAATGTCCCAACTTTCAGTTTTCAGATTCCATCCGATGTGCAAAAGTCCAGGGCTGACACACCTAATTTTTATACATGATCTAATGATCTTTTGTGAGGTGGATCAAGTGAAGAAGGCTCGCAACCTGGATCAAGTGAGGTGCATCAAAGACGAGGGTGGTCGAGTATTGATGGAAGAGGCCCAGATTAGGCAAAGATGGCAGTCGTACTTTCATAAACTTCTGAATGAAGAGGGGGATGGTAACATCGTGTTAGAGAAATTGGGGCACTCTGAGAGCCACCGCGACTTTCGATATTGTAGGCGCATTAAGGTTGAGGAGGTCGTGGGTGCGGTGGGTAAGATGAATCGGGGAAAAGCGACCGGACCAGACGAGATTCCAGTAGAGTTTTGGAGATATGCGGGTAGATCATGCTTCGAGTGGCTGACTGGGTTGTTTAATGTTATCTTCAGGACAAAGATGATGGCTGATGAGTGGTGGTGGAGTACAATGGTTCCGGTGTACAAGAACAAAGGCGATAGACAGAATTGTAACAACTATAGGGATATCAGGTTACTAAGTCATACCATAAAATATTGGGAGAGGGTGGTGGAAGGGAGGATAAGGAGGGCAGTGTCTATATCAGAAAACCAGTTCGGGTTCATGCCTGGTCGTTCTACTACGGAATCTATCCACCTTATCAGGAGGTTGGTGGAACAATACAGGGATAGGAAGAAGGATTTACATATGGTGTTTATTGACCTAGAGAAGGCGTATGACAAGGTCCCCTGAGACGTCCTTTGGAGGTGTCTGGAGGTGAAAGGGTTGCCGGTGGATTACATTAGGGCAATAAAGGATATGTATGATAGAGTTATGACTCGGGTTAGGACTGTCGAAGGTGACTCAGAGCCTTTTTTGGTGGTTAGGGGGTTACACCAAGGATTTGCGCTCAGCCCGTTCTTATTTTGCCTGGCGATGGACGCTCTCACACACCATATCCAAGGAGAGTTTCCATGGTGTATATTGTTCGCTGATGATATAGTTTTGATTGATGAGACGCGAGGCGGCGTTAATGGGAGACTGGAGGTATGGACGCAGGCCCTGGAGTCTAAAGGTTTCAAGTTGAGTAGGACTAAGACGGAATATGTGGAATGTAAGTTCAGCGATGTGACGTGGAAGCGGATGTGGAAGTCAGGCTTGACTCACAGGTCATCCTCAAGAGAGACGTTTTAAGTACTTAGGGTCAATTATCCAGGGAGATGGGGAGATCGACAGGGATGTTACGCACTGTATTGGGGTGGGTGGATGAAATGGAGGTTAGCGCCTGGAGTCATGTATGACAAGAATGTGCCACCGAAACTCAAAGGTAATTTCTATAGAGCGGTGGTTAGACCGGCCATATTATATGGAGCTGAGTGTTGGCCAGTCAAAAATTCACATATCCAGAAGACGAAAGTAGCAGAAATGAGGATGTTGAAATGGATGTGTGGGCACACTAGGCGGGATAAGATTAGGAATGAAGATATTCGGGAGAGGGTGGGCGTGGATCCGGTGGACGACAAGATGCGAGAAAGCGCGACTTAGATGGTTCGGACACGTGCAGAGAAGAAGCCTAGATGCCTGGTTAGGAGGTATGAGCGGTTGGCTTTGGCAGGTACGAGAAGAGGTAGAGGGAGGCCCAAGAAGTATTGGGGCGAGGTGATCAGACAAGACATGGCGCGACTCCATATTTTCGAGGACATGGCTCTTGATAGGAAGGTGTGGAGGCCGAGCATTAGGATTGTAGGTTAAAGGATAGTTGAGCAGTTTCCCTCTTTGTCCCGGTTTCCCTCTTTGTACCGACGAGTATGATATTGTTTTGTCTAGCACTGCTAGCGATTTATGCTATGTTTCACACTTTTGCATAATATTTGTGTTATTGCTTTTCCATTTATTTGTTGTTTCTCAAGTTGCTGATATTATTTTTCGGGTTTTGTTGTCACAGATCTATTGTCTCTAAGCCGAGGGTCTCCCGAAAATAGCTTCTCTACCCCCTCTGGGATAGGGGTAAGGTCTGCGTACACTCTATCCTCCCCAGACCCCACTGGTGGGATCTTACTGGGTTATTGTTGTTGTTGTGTCCAATGATCTTTTGTAAAGGCAATAAATCTTCCATCAACATAGTCATGGAGGCACTTTAGCATTTCACTATCACAACTGGCCTTGTAGCTAATTTGGATAAATCTAATATCTTCATTGCAGGTGTAGATGAATAAACCAAGGACAGACTGATTGCAAGAACTGGCTTTTCAGCAGGATTGTTTCCAATGAGATATTTGCGGCTCGCACTCTCTCCAAAGAAATGAAATAAATTGTACAGTATGCAGCTAGTTGATAAAATCATTGCTAAAATCAAGTTCGCCTCTGCTAGACATCTATCATATGATGGCCGACTGCAAGTTATTAATTCAATATTGTTCTCCCTCCACAACTTTTGGGGATCAATGTTTATCTTTCCACAGAGTATACTCAAGCAGGTGGATTGCAAAAAATAGGTTAAATATCTAAACCCTCTCTCTTCTCTCATAGAAACCATCATCCTAGAAATTAGGTTCCATTTTCTTTGGTAGTATTTGAAAAAACTCCCAAATATTTTTTAATTATTTTTCTAGTTTTTTTATCTGTATATACAAATATATATAACACAATAATAATTATATCATTTGTATATCACGGTGTATAATATAACAACAAATAACAACACACCCAGTATTATCCCACACAATGTATAACATAATAATGTGTATATCAAAAAAGTATATTAAAATTTTATTTTCCTTCTTTGTATAACACATTTCAGATTGAAAACCCAAGTTCAAGACGACTCCACATGTGTATACCCAATTGTATCCTATGTATATCTCTATGTACATCAGTGATATCTCATATATATCATGTGTATTTGTGTATATCCATGAAAGTTTGTGTTATATATACGATATACAATGTGATACACACGGGCGTCCATAAAATGTACACGATATACAACGTGATTATATACATGTCGCAGTTGGATTTTTAGGTCTAACACTACTACAAAAAGACTTTTCGCAGGCATTATTTAGCAGCAATTAATA
Organism: Nicotiana paniculata; assembly: GCA_005239505.1. Lineage (NCBI taxonomy): Eukaryota > Viridiplantae > Streptophyta > Magnoliopsida > Solanales > Solanaceae > Nicotiana > Nicotiana paniculata. The sequence goes on along the minus strand of ML303209.1, from coordinate 88,591 downwards.
TATAGCCGGCAATTTATTCGCTAGACTCAATCTTTTACTGGCATATGAACATTGGCCATGAAAACTACATTTTCACTAGCAATTAACAAAAGTGGCCACTAAAAGCTACTAACAATTTTTTTCAGAAAACTTCTAATTACTCTATTTTCCCTCTAATTTATTTTGTTGTTCCCTCCTTTAATTATTTTTTTTGCATCCAATAGAAAATGTATTTCTTTTCCATCATATCTTGGATTCATCATTTTTAGAGCATTCATAGAATGCATCTCTCTTGGTTTCTACACTCTATCTATCCACATTGCTATGTCGCCTCTCTCCATAGAAATCCATAATGGTAGGGCTTTAAATCCTTAGAGAAAAATGGTAGATCTTTTTCGCTCTTCGGAAGCCCGAGATCGAGTAAAATTGATCAGTAGTTATCTTCATCGCTTCTCAAAGATCTGAATTACTTCAATCTACTTGTTTCAGGTCAGTTATCGATTTTTTCATTTTTAGAATTCTCAACTTTTTATACCATGTTTGAGTTGAATCGAAAATTTTCAAGAAGCTCGATTGCCTTCTCGATTTTTGATCCAAATTTCTAGGTTGGAGTTTGATAATCAGTATGAGTAATTTATTCAGTGCAATTTGTTAAAATTTTGGATATGTGTTGAAGGTCCCCCAATATACCGAATTGGACAGAGTCAAAAAGTGAGGGTTTGGAATCCAAAAACTAATCTTTTTTGTGGTTTCTCTTTTTCCAGATTTGGTGTCAAACATACTGAAATTCTTCTTTGTAGAGAAGATTTATTGTGCAATAACGTTCCTCTTTGTACTAGTTACTACTAAACTATTTAGTATATTTACTTTATGTTGGAAAATATATCTTATTTGTTATATCTTGGATTTGAAATCATATAGAGTTGACAAAGGATATTGATGAAACCAATAACATTGGTCAATAGAATGTTTTACAATAGAGGAAGCTAATTGAAGTTTCATTCTATTATCATCCTTACTTATTGCCCTGGAATTAGGGTAAGATTGATGTTCTAATTAAATGATTCTTTAAGAGCATATCTCATTTGACTCACTTCATCTAAATACCAATTGATTAGGTTATCTACAGAACAAGAGAACTACATCATTCTTTGTCTGAATTTAATTATTAATTTACAACTGTAAATATACGCAATAATCGATTTTGAATATTGGCTACTGGAGCATGTTTTCACTTGCAAATTGGCTAATTTTTCAAGGAACGTAAGTCACTTTTATTAATTGACCATAATATTTTTATTATGTTCTTTATCCTTTTAAATTCTTTGATCTTGTGTAACATGGAATAGCTCATTTGGTCAAGGCCAAAGGTAATACTACCCATAATATGGCAGAAGATAGTTTCAACATTGAATAATTACTATGTATTTGAAGGAAGTATGTAAGAGCTCAAACGATCACAAATTTAACAGCACTCAAACTAGCACACTGTATTAGCAAGAACAGATACTCAACTAAAGCTCAATTGTTTATTCTCAACAAGACAAAATACAGAATAAGATGTGAGATGCTGAAAATACTAAAGATAGTGATTGGAGAAAAAATGGAAGGAGGTAAGAGATTAGAAGAAGAGAGAGGAGAGAACAAGATCAACTCATAACAACAATTTGATACCCTGCATTGCCAAACTCCTGCTGCTTTATACTCTTGGTGTAACAAACTCTCTTTTTCTTTTCCACACATAATTCTCAAGTCGTTTTGGAGGAATAATTCTTCTACAGCTCTTACGTGGCATCCCCATGTGCTCATCCCTTGTGGAATACTCCGTGGCATCCTCGTCAACATTACTATTCCCAACATAGTAAGTTAATTATATCTCAAACTATAAAATCACTACTCTCTATACCGAGTGTCTTTGTGCATTATAGAAATAAGGCTCTTTAGCCGATAAGTATTTTGCAAATTTTCAGTAGTTACTTTTGAACTTATATTTACATAATTTCGTCAGTGGATAAATATTGGTGGAAGATTAAACTACTAGATGACATGAAATTTTATTTCAAGAGGAGCATTAATATTGTGACAAGAATTTCTTGAATTATATTTCAATTATGTACTGTAGAAGTATCACCATTGCAATATTTAGCTACTGTAAAGAAATTGTCGGAGCATGCTTGTCTAATTATCTTGGGAATTAGGCTAGTAGGATTATATTTGATTTATAAAATAGATGATTATTTCTTGTTCTTAATAGATATCAAGATTCATGCTTCTTAAACATGTCCATTTGATCCTTCAGTCACTTGCTCATATCAGGATGAAGCATTAAAGCTAGTTTCATGAACTTTTTTCTTATGATTAGTCTCGTAGGTATTCTTTTAGCGTTTTTGAAGATGACATTTTTTAAAATGAAATATTTAATATGAAATGTAGGATGAAGTTGGTATATTATCTTTGTAAACGGTTATGCTGATCAGTAACAGCTGTCACACCTCCTTTTTCCGAAAGGGTGGGATAAGGGAATTTTTTCAATTTAACTTGACATTATTCGAATTTGATATTATTTATTTTTTATTTCAAAGTCGGCACTTGGGATAATTTACGGCGTCCCAAGCCATCGGTTTATTTTAAATCCCGAATCGAGGAAATTTTGACTCTGTTTAAAGTCTGCGAACCAGAAGACCGGGTAAGAAATTTTGTTAACTCGGGAGAAGGTGTTAGGCGTTTCCGAGTTCCGTGGTTCTAGCACGGTCACTCAATGATTTACACTTGGCCTAAATTATTTAATTACTTATTTTAAATACCTATGTGCATATTTACCACTTCTAACTATTCAACTATTTAAGAAGTTATTTTTGAGACACGAGTTACGTATACGTATACTCGTTTACTTTAGTATGTCGAAAATCATGTCATGCGTACGTTTACATGGTTCACGACATTTGGTTTGTTTTGAAATATAGTCAAAGTCGCGCAAACGCGTACTTCAGTTTTATAAGAAAAATCGAGATCACGTCACGCGAACGTGTACGTAACTATAATAATTTAAAATCCGCTCCTAAAGGCATTTCTACAAATATATTATTTTTTTTAAACTATTTGTGTCACGCGAACGTGTACACAATTTTAAAATAATTGTTATTAAAAAAGATTATTCCCTTCAAAGTTACGCGAACGTATAATTTGATTTTAAATTTTTGGAAAACCTTAAGTATGTCAATTAAGCAATTATGGTCTTAACTAACTAAAAGGGCCTAAAGTACTTTCATTATTATTGGAAGTTATCTTCCTTAGATGATTTTATGGATTAATGTAAAGGCCGTGAAAATATTTGGATTACTAGATGTTTAGCTACTTAAGATAATCTAGCAATTAATAGTTATGGATCTAAATGAGGGAAGTAGGCTAATTAAGTGTTTTACTAATCTGGCCCAGTCACATTTGAGTAAACTGGGCCACTCACGATTTTTAGAATGAAGAAAAATGCAGCATGTGATGTCCTATTTCAAATTGGTTCGTACGAGAAGTAAAACTCACATAAGAAAGTTATTACACCTAAACTTGAGTTGATGATACTAGTGAATTACGACTAGATGTTATCCGCTTATGTGAGATTGGGCTACAAGCAGGATTGCAAGCGCCATATGCATGATGTTTATGGATTTTGAGATCTGGGTTGCTAGTGATGGTCCAGTAAGACCCATTCTCTCGGATATCTTTTGGGGTCTCCACATTTGAGACTTACCAGTGAGTTCACCAGCCCATTTACAAATTTACACTATTCAATAAAGGGCCCCAAAAGCGGAACAAGGCCTCTTATAATTAGCCGAGAATTATGAATATCATTACTACTCTAGCCTAACATTATGCTTAAACATAGCAAACATAAAATCTAACCTTATTATACTAATCACCAGACTTAAGTTAAAATAGAGGGAAAATGTTTAAACCAATGCTGAAAATCTTCAGGTCTTATACATTATACAAAATCATGTACAGTAAATAAGTTTATTCTAAACTTCGAAAACTAAAGAAAATAGCTTCATCATCTTCTAAAGTGGTTACTGGATCTGGTTGAATAGCTTAAATGAACAATGAATCTACATATCACAACCTTTTAGTAGAGAGATGAGTTTCCAAAAGGCTAATCTCTATATTTCCATTAAATCTAGCTTTTAATTGATAGCATATCTGAATACCAAAAGGGCTAGGATTGAATCATGTCGGCAGAAAAGTTTAACCAAAAGAGAAGCACAAGAAGGCATAAAGACATAAGCCAAGTTCAAGGTTAGACAAACTGAAAAAAAGAAAGGAATTCATCTTACATCTTCATACAGACATGAAAAACAATCAAAGTTATGGTCTAAGAGGACTGATGAACATATAAGCACACATGTAACTAAAATCACAAGAAGACCCAGATATTTAGACAGAGGATCAGCCAAGGAAATTTCACTCAATGTAAGAATATCATTACATACCTAAGAGTAAAGGGAAGGAGCAGAAAAGAAAAGAAGACCAAATAAAGGTCAAAGATGAAATCTGGAGCTCAACCAAGCTTACAACACAGCACAAGCAGCAACAGGCAACAACAAGAAACAACTATGATGACCCACTTTTAAACCCAGAAATCCATAGTAGAACTAAAACCAAATGAAATACCAAAAACCCAATTTCTTGCCAAAATGAGAGAAAGAGTTCAGATATATTTAGTTCGAAATCAGCATAAAATGCAAGGAAGATCTCTTAACTTCACAAATTCGTCCTTTGGTATGAAAGAAATCTAATACTCAGATCTGTTTTTTGAAAGAGATTGGACTGATTTTTTTTCCAGTGTTTTTCGTGTGTAGAGTGCATTATGTTCAGAATATTCAGTGTATCACCTCTCTATGGTCTATATCGTATATGTGAGTGACTATATCTTTATAAACGGTCGGCCTAGTAACCTTTCGGAATGGGGGATCCCCGTTGGCAACAACCACGCTTGGTCGCTAGGGTTTCCTTTTCCTAAACCAATTCGGTTGTGTCAGCCCTGAGATTGGGGTGGAGAGGAAGGGTATTTTGAATCTCGATCAAATAGTGAAACTTACGGCAGTCTTTGATCTAGCTATAAGGCTTCGAGCTGGTACAGAATACCCGGCTTTAGAGCTTGATGCAGTCAAACTTGACCCTATTTCAAGGTTTGGTCAAGTGGATGGATTAAGCTATTGATCATATCATAGGTCAAGGACGGAACGAAGAACCTACGTTTTTCTTCCTCCTCTGTTCTGTACTAAGATTGTAATAGATTCGTTCTTTCGGTAAGCATATTTAAAGAAATATTCTAACCTAAATTTTGAGATGCTCAATAGTGCAACATCTTTTCAACAGATTTTTGGTACAACTGTCTATCCTTATCCATATTTCATCATCTTTTTGTAACGGCTAGAACAGTTGTACCATTTCTAGAAAGTTCTTTCTATTTTCATTCATTTTTACCCAAAAATCTGATTTAGTTTGATTTTTCCTTTATTTGTTTGGTCCTTTATCCATATTCTAGAAGCTTCTTAAGTAGTTACATGTATTATTCCTTAATTGTAATTCCTAAACTACCTTGTACAACCCTTGTATTTATTCCTTATCCTTTAAGGACTTGGGTCACATGGCTGACTAATTTGGGCTTAGACTAATTGGACCTTCGACTGTTAATGACCATCCCATTGCTGAGTTCCTGAATCAGGTAACTCAGACAGTCAGCATCACATACTATGAAATTGATTAGGTCCCAAGAAATTACTTATCTAACTAAAACTCCTAATTAGAATCAGTGATGGAACTGATATCAACTATCTAAAACAATTCAACTAATATTAAACATGTAATTAACTAATAATCAGAATTGATTAGTTAATGTAAGTCAATAAACAACCCTAGATGACTGCTTTAGAACTTAAGCCCTAATCATGCGTGATTATCAGAATCAATTAAATCAGAAACTAAACGAAAAAGAAAACAACAAGAGAAAATAGACAAAGAAAAAGTATGAGAACCTAAGCATGCATGCTATCTCAGAAACGATAGATTAAGAAGAATCAGAAATTATACCTAATTTCAAAACAGCAATCAAATAAAAAAATAAGGTAAAGGAGGGTACCAGTTAGTAGAAAAAGGCTTGGCCGGAAAAGTCGAGGTCGCCGGACTTTGGCAGGACTCCGGCGAGGTTTAAAAATGAGTCAAACCCACATGAATAAATTGCTCTTGTCAAGATCAATAGACTCATGTAGGTTTGAGCCATTGAATCATTCAAATTCGCCAGGTGAAGAAATTTTAGGGTTTCATAGTCTAAGATCTGAAATTGGTTGAATTTGGAGGGGTTATTGGGGAAATGGATGAGAGATTGGGATTGAGGGTGAGGAGTATGTAATCTGGTAAAGTTTTGGGATGATTTGGAGTTGGTCTGCCGCCGTGAGGTGATTCGGACGGCGAAGGACAACGGAGATGGTGAGTATTCTCAGGGCGGCTAGGGTTGGTTGAGAGACAGAAGAGAGAGGAGTGACGTGTGTTCTTGAGGGGGAAGGGCTTGTTAGGACAGTTATATAGGGGGTTTGGGGTGAGTTTTGGGCCATTGGATCAAAATGATCCAACGGCTAAGATCTAGGAATCGAAACGGGGTCGTTTGTGGTAAGGGGGGAGGCTGGAATGGTCCAGGTGTTTTGGGTTGAAATTTAGGGGATTGGGCTTGGCTAATTGTTGGCCCAGTCTGACTTAATTTAAATAAACCCCTATTTTAATTTCTAAAATCAAGATTAATTTAAACTTAGTCCTCATTAAATACTAGGTTACACTAATTTGTGAAATTACTTAGCTATTTACTTTTATTATTTAATTAATGAGTCAATTCTAAGGTAAAACTACTAGTTTTGATATTAAAACTAATAAATGTCAAAGATAACATTTTTTGTGATTTTCTTCTAAGAAATGTGATTAAATTGTGTCACTAAGTGTTAATTTAAACCAAACACCTAATTATTCAAGACGAAGGTTTTAAAAATTTTGTTATTTTATTTTTTATAAATTTTAAAGACAAGTTATGCAAATAATTCATAAATACACACTAAATTCACACAAAATCTATAAAATTACATGCTCACAGCTTCCTCTCTTTGCTTGGAAACACAAAGAGTTTTCGGGAAAAGACAAAGTGAGAAGTTATGAACAATCTTTTACCCGTTTAGATACTCCATGGGAAGCACTATGGAAAAGTTTGACCGAACCTCGCTTCAAAGATTGCCTACATATCCTTGGCCATAAAGGAATCAGGTCAGTGTAGTTCTGGAAATTTTTGTAGCTGGGACTACCAGAAATTTGTGGTTTCACTACTGTTGTTGTTGTTACTGTTGCTGAGCTCCTTATTACACCAAAGTAATGAAACGAAAAATACTAACTAAACCTATCAACTACGAGTTACAAGATCCCTATCTGTAAATTTCCGAAGCTTAGTCTTGAGTCATGGCTAGTTCTTTATGCTGACTCTGACCTGGATCTTGATGCTTGTTAGCCGCAGGTGCTGGTTCAATATTCTCCTCTTTTGAATCAAGGCGGGACATATAGAACTGATGACTTCGATCTTGTCATAAGCAGTCCACGTCTTCTCCACTTCTATACTTTGGGTTTGGCCTTCTCTTTTCTTCTTTTCTTTTATTCTAGATCGAAACTTCTTCTTTTGGTCGTCTCGAATCCATTGTCCTAAAATGTAATCTGCACAAAAACAAGAACAAACGAACGCAATATTCTGCCCCAGTTTTCGCGAGGAAAATTTCTTGAGATATTGTAATAAAATCTATACTACTTTATTATTGAAAGCAATGAAAGGTCGGGAACGGTGTACCCGGAGTGAATGTAGACTAGGGAGTGGATACCCTATGTCTAAAAGTGAAATCAACTAGGGATTGGAGACCCTATATCGGAAAAGACCGCCAGGTTATGCTGGCGTCAGGAAACGATCAACAGGTTATGTTGTTGTCAGGAAAAGATCAACAGGTTATGCTGTTGTCAGGAAAAGATCGCCAGGTTATGCTGGTGTCAGGAAACGATCAACAGGTTATGCTGTTGTCAGGAAAAGATCACCAGGTTATGCTGGTATCAGGCAAAGATCAACAGGTTATGCTGTTGTAAGGAAAAGATCACCGGGTTATGCTGGTGTCAGGAAAAGATTACCAGGTTATGCTGGCGTCAGGAAACGATCAACAGGTTATGTTGTTGTCAAGAAAATATCACCAGGTTATGATCGCATCAGGCAAAGATCAAAAGGTTATGTTGTTGTAAGAAAAAGATCACCAGGTTATGCTGGTGTCAAGAAAAGATCAACAGGTTACTTAGATCACCAGGTTATGCTAGTCTCAACTAGGGGATGGGACCCTATGTTGAAAATATCATTGAGTTATGCCAGCATCAACTAAGGATTGGGATCCTAAGTTGGAAAAATCATCGATTTATGCTGGCATCAACTAGGGAGTGGGACCCTATGTTGGCATCAACTAAGGAATGGAATATCCTAGGTTAGCATCGAGTTATGTCGGCATCAACTAGGGAATGGAGACCCTATGTTGGCATCAACTAAGGAATAGACTATCCTAGGTTAGAAAAGGTGTAGCTAGGGATTGGAGGCCCTATACTACTTTAGGTTTGAATTGTTTTCAACATCATTTCTTCTTCTTATGAGTAAATGAGGGAAAGAATTTTAGGGAGACTTTCCTTTTTGGAGTTGCTGCAAAGCCGCTTCTAGCCTTTGCGCAATTTCTTCTTGGTTGCACATGCTTCTTGCAAGGTTGCTTTCAGATTGCACCTGTTTTCCCATTTTTAAACAAAGAACAATTTGTCAGTTTGCAATAGTGGTTGGTTTTGCGGCCTTGATTATTTCAGCCACTTGATCTCGGCCCGTCCTTTTGACGAAGATCTCACTACTGCTTGCTTACTGGGGGTTGGGTTTCATCTCTAACCCCGTGGACCCTGGCTCTCCCAGATTTTACCATGACGATCGGTCACGTGGGACCTAATATTTTTGACTTTATTTTGCCTTTATAGGTCTTTTGCTTGCTTTTTCTTTTGGATTTCTAGAGTATCGGGGAAATTTTGGCTCCTCAAATTCTACTGCAACGGTTAGTCGCATGGAACTTAAACTTTCCAACTTTATTTTTTCTTTATCGGCCTTTCATTTCTGACTTTTCCTTTCAACTTTCAATTCTATGGCATTTGGAGTATTTCGGCTTCTCAGACTTTGCCGAGATGGTCAGCCACGTGGGACTCAACCTTTCAACTTCATTCGCCTTTATAGGCGCTTCAATTTGATTTTCTCCTTCCAAGGGTTTTGAGTTTGAAACATCGACCCCTAAGGCCAGTCGAGATCGACTTGATGACCCCGACGAGGCTGGGTGCTTTTTGCATACTACCTCGTATAAAATGAGAACCCTGTAAATCAGTCTTACCACCCTTTATTTGTCTTAGTGTCGGAACAGAGTTAGACTGAACAGGATTGAAAGAAAATAAACAACGGAACAGGAAAAATAGACTTGGACCAAAAATATCTCCTTCAGAGAAAGAAAAGAATGACTTATTTGGAGTGTATGCGGCTTTTAATGAGCATGACATGCCTCTTAGACTGGATGCCCGATCTATGTAAACCGTCTAACCCTCAGAAATTCATCATAACTTATATCTCGAGATTGAGAAACCTTGCCCCGGACTGTGTCCATGTCAGTGACCCATTATCCTTTTCGATTACCGGTGCCCTTTGCAGGTTTTCACCGGCTAACCTCTCTCATTTCTCTTCTCACCATCGCCTTGTTGTGCACTTTGCGAGTTTTCACTAACAAGACTCTCTCGTTTTCAATTCTGTGCTTACCGTCGCCTCATGGTGCCCGTGTGGGTTTTCATTGATGAGACTCTCATTTTATTTCTCTCATTTGTTTGCATCAGATCCAAATAATTGTATCCCCCAATTTTGGACATCTTTACTGATTGATAGGAAGGACTTGAACAGGATTTGGGATAAAAAGAATCTGTATTGAATTACAACTTTGGAACCTTTCAGGCGAAAACATCGCCGAACATATCATGATATTTGCCCCAGCATAAACTCTTGGGGAAATGTGGAATTTTATTTTGGTGTGACTAAACCCCAGAGAGAGGTTGTCTACGTATCCTTTCGGAATCAAGTCGAACATAGTTCAGGGAAACATTTTTTTTTTTTTGGTTCCAAGGAGGGTAATGAAAGAAGAATAAACGGCCCAACAGAGTTTACAAAAGTTGATAGTATTTGGGGTAGCGGGTATGAAAGCCTCCGTCACTTCAATCGAGGAGCATTCTTCTCACGAAAAGGTCAAACATAGTACCTTTTAAGTGCATCTGCATTAACAGCCGTTTCAAGGTCATTTCCTTCGATGTCCCCCAAGTATAATGGCCCTTTTGGTAACAGTTTCCTTATGATGTATAGACCTTTCCAATTTGGAGCGAGTTTTCCTTTCGCCTCTTCATGGTGCGAGAGGATGCGTTTTAAGATGAGTTGCCCCACTTCGAAGTTCCTAGGCCGCACTTTCTTATTATAAGTGCGGGCCATTCTTTGTTGGTACAACTGCCCGTGACAAACTGCGACCATTATTTTCTCATTGATCAGAGTTAACTGTTCCAATCGGGTTTTGACCCATTCATCATCCTCAATCTCAGCTTCGACAATGATCCGAAGGAAGGGAATTTCAACTTCTACAGGTATTACGGCTTCAGTGCCATAAACCAACAGATAAGGCGTAGCTCCAATTGATGTGCGCACGGTTGTGCGATATCCCAATAATGTGAAAGGCAATTTCTCGTGCCATTGCCTAGAATTTTGGATCATTTTTCTGAGGATTTTCTTGATGTTCTTATTTGTTGCTTCAACGGCACCATTGGCTTTGGGCCAATAAGGGGTAGAATTACGGTGTGTGATTTGAAACTGTTCGCACACCTCCTTTATCAAGTGACTGTTTAGATTTGCGGCATTGTCAGTAATGATAGTTTTTGGTATACCAAAACGACAGATGATGTTGGAGTGCACAAAATCCACCACTGCTTTCTTAGTGACGGCTTTGAATGTGACTGCCTCGACCCATTTTGTGAAATAGTCGATAGCAACCAAGATAAATATGTGCCCATTTGAAGCTCTCGGCTCGATTGGCCCAATGACATCCATTCCCCAGGCAACGAACGACCAAGGTGCCGACATGGGATGTAACTCTGAGGGTGGTGCATGAATCAGGTTGCCATGTATTTGACACTGATGGCACTTTCGAACAAAACCGAAGCAATCCTTTTCCATGGTCATCCAGTAATATCATGTCCGCAGGATTTTCTTTGCGAAGACGTATCCGTTCATATGGGGACCGCATACTCCTGAATGCACTTCGTTCATAATCTTTTCAGCTTCTTCGGCATCCATGCACCTTAACAGATTCAGATCAGGAGTTATTTTATACAACACCTCTCTGCTTAAGAAGAAACTATTGGTGAGCCTTCTAAGGGTTCCCTTTTGATCTCCACTAGCCTGCTCCGGGTATTCTTTTGTTTTCAAGAATCTTTTAATATCATGATACCATGGTTGGATATCGGGTTCTACTTCAACTGTATTACAATAACCATGTCTTTCTCGGATTTGAATCTCCAATGGGTCAATATGGGCATTTCCCGGATATGGAAGCATTGCAGCTAAGGTAGCTAATGCATCAGCCAGCTCATTTTGGAATCGAGGAATATACTTGAATTCGACGGATTTGAATCGTTTGCTGAGATCTTCCACATGTTGTCTATATGGAAGAAGATTTATATCTCGAGTTTCCCATTCACGTTGCGCTTGTTTAATGATCAAGTCAGAGTCCCCCATGATTAACAATCCTTCTACATCCATATCAATTTCCATGTTCATGCCCATTATGCAAGCTTCGTATTCAGCAGTGTTGTTTGTACAGAAGAATCGAAGACGGGCGATGGCCGGATAGTGCTGTCCTGTGGGCGAAATCAAGATTGTCCCAATCCCAACACCCTTTGCATTTACCTCTCCATCAAAGAACATTCTGGAATTACTTCTACTGAATTTACTTCCTCATCCGGGAAATAAGTGCTTAAAGGTTGGTATTCATCATCAACTGGGTTTTCAGCCAAATGATCGGCCAAGGCTTGGGCTTTCATGGCCGTGCGAGTGACATAAACAATGTCGAACTCCGTGAGCAGGATTTTCCACTTGGCTAACCTTCCTGTGGGCATCGGTTTTTGGAATATGTATTTTAGAGGGTCCTACCGAGTTATGAGATATGTGGTATAGGCTAGCAAATAATGTCTGAGCTTCTGAGCGACCCAAGTTAAGGCACAACAAGTTCTCTCCAGCAGAGTGTATTTGGCTTCATACCCAGTAAATTTCTTACTCAGATAATAGATGGCTTGCTCCTTCTTCCTAGTTGCATCATGTTTCCCGAGGACACAGCCAAAAGAATTCTCCAAGACGGTCAGGTACAAGAACAACGGTCTCCCGGGTTCAAGTGGGACCAACACTGGCGGATTTGACAAATATTCATTGATTTTGTCAAAAGCTTCTTCGCATTCATCTTTCCATTTAATCGTTGCATCTTTCTTTAGCAGCTTAAATATGGGTTCACAGGTGGTTGTAAGCTGTGCAATGAACCGGCGGATGTAGTTTAATCTTCCCAATAACTCATGACTTCTTTCTTAGTTTTCGGAGGTGGCAGATCTCGGATAGCTTTTATCTTTGTTGGATCTAATTCAATGCCTCTTCGACTGACTATAAACCCCAAGATTTTCCCAGACAGAACACCAAACGCACATTTAGCAGGGTTCAATTTCAAGTCATACTTGCATAGCCGCTCAAAGAATTTTCTCAAATCTTGAACATAGTCTTCTTGTGTTCTGGATTTAATAATTATATCATCAACATACACCTCAATTTCTTAGTGCATCATGTCATGGAAGATGGTATTCATGGCTCTCATATAAGTTGCCCCGACGTTTTTTAAACTGAACGGCATGACCCTGTAACAGTAGGTTCCCCATGGTGTGGTGAAATCTGTCTTGGAGCATCCTCTTCATCCATCAGGACTTGATGACACCCAGCATAACAATCCACAAACAATTGTACCTCATGTTTGGCACAATTGTCGACAAGGATATGGATGTTTGGTAATAGGAAGTTGTTCTTGGGACTCGCTTTGTTCAAATACCTGTAATCAACACATACTCGGATCTTCCCGTCCTTTTTTGGTACTGGGACTACGTTAGCTAGCCATGTGGTGTATCTGACTACTCGGATTACACTGGCTTTTAATTATTGGGTAACTTCTTCTTTAATTTTATCGTTGATGTCTGTTTTGAATTTTCTTTGCTTTTGTTGGACAGGTGGATGATCGGGGTAAGCTGGAAATTTGTGCACCACTAAATTAACACTCAGTCTAGGCATATCATCGTAAGACCATGCAAACACATCTTTAAATTCAAACAAGAGTTGGATCAATGCATCTCTGGTTTTTTCCTCGGTGTGAATGCTTATCATGGTTTCTTTGACCTCTTCTGAATTGCACAAATTGATTGGCTCGGTTTTATTTAGGTTTGTCTTAGGCTTATTCTCAAATTGTTCCAATTGTCGATTTATTTCTCTAAAAGCCTCATCTTCATCATATTCGAGCTCTTGATTCATTATTTCATAATTAGATGGCGTTTTAGGATCTAGGAATGAAGTCCGCAAGCACGTCACGTTATTTAAAGCCGCATTATTAGGACTGAAAAATAAGAAAAATAACAAAATCAGAAAGGATAACACAATAAGATCCATAGACGATGAAATATTGATTTCATTTCATTGAATCTAAAAAAAATAGCAGGGTTTACATTGGAATTTAAAATATAGTAAAATTAAAAACACTCGAGTTACACCCTGAAATAACTCGGAGTGTAGAAAGGATGGTAAAACATGAACTACCGAGATTCCCCTCTGACTGGGAAGGGAATAGCTTCCCAATTTTGCAATTTGGCATTTGGTCCTATGTATTGCACCCCAGCGGTGCTCGAGCCTTCGCCAGGCTGAACCATGTGGACTTCATAGAGCATTTTCCTCATTGCTTCATAGATATCCTCAATTTCCTCGGCCGTAAAGGCCTCTTCTTCCTCTTCTATGTACTTTGTCTTAAAAAATAATTTGGCGAGGTGCGGAATTGGCTGAGGCAAAACCCACCCATCTCTCTTACATTTTTCAGCCCATTCATCATCGGTGTTGGTAGCTTGAAAACCTATGCCAAAGAATTTCTTGTTGCCAGGCAACATAACGGGTTCTGTGATGCCCTGTAAAGATTCCCCAAGCCCTTTCCCGGGCTTGTATCCGTGTCTGATCATTTCGGCGGAGACCATGATTGATGCGCTCGACAAATAGGGTTGAGGGCATGAAGTTCCTTCCTCGCACTGATCAGCAAGCACAATTTCAAAAGCCTGGTAAACAATGTGTTCACTTCCTTCTCTTGCCTCAAGACAGGGGACCGATGGGTCTCACTAGATTTACTGTTCATCTTATCCATGGACAACTATCTCTTGGTTCTCATATTCTAATTTGACCATTTGATGGAGGGTAAAGGGAACGGCTCCCGCAGCATGGATCCAGGGCCTTCCTAGTAGAAAGTTATAGGAAGTGTCCATGTCCAGAACTTGGAATGTTATTTCGAAATCCACAAGGCCAATGGTTAGGATTAAATCAATTTCTCCTATACTATCCCTTTTGATGCCGCCGAAATCCCGGACACAAACATTATTTGGCGTGATCCTTTCAGTCCCAATTTCTATTCTTTGCAATGTTGACAGAGGGAAAATATCTATCCCGAATCCGCCATCCAGCATGACCCTTTTCATATAATAACCCTCACACTTTACTGTTAAGTGCAAAGCCTTGTTATGGGCAGCTCCTTCGGGAGGTAAGTCATTTCGGCTAAAAGAGATTCTGTTGACTTCGAAGAACCGCTCTGCCATTCTTTCCAGTTGTTCAACCATAGTCTCGATCGGCACATACGCCTTATTTAGCATGTTTAGAAGTATTTTTTGGTGCTCACTTGAGCTCAACAACAGAGACAAGGGTGAAACCTGGGCAGGAGTCTTTCTGAGTTCATCAATCACAGCATACTCTGATGTTTTCATTTTTCAGAAGAATTCCTCGGTTTCTTCGGCAGTAACAGGCAGTTTGAGGGGGAAACGTTTCTGTTTGGATTTGTTCAACTCTTCTAGGTCATGATACTTCCCAGATGGGTTTGATTCATTCACTTCCCCTCTGACTTCCTTCCCTTTATAGGTGACCAGTGTCTGATTATAGTTCCAGGGGATGGCAGTAGTATCTATTATTGGAATTTGTGGCCTGCGACTAATGATCAAAGGCTCTTCTAGTTTTGGTGAGATGACTAGTCCATTTCTTTTCTGTGTCTGCATTGGCAATGATGGACTTCAATGCAGGATCGAACTCCTTGTCTTCACAAATCATTCCGATGACAAGCCCGTTGTTGTGGGCTGGCAATGGATTGTTTGTTACATTTGGGACCTCCTCGTCCCTTAGCACTACTTTTTCTGTTTAATTAGGCTTTTAACTGCTCTTTTGAGAGTCCAACAGTCCTCAGTATCATGCCCTTCCGCCCCAGAATGATAGGCACACCCGGTACCTGTCCTGTATGATGGAGATTCTGGATTCTGCCTGTTTGGAGGCATAGGCTGCAAAAGACCCATCTGAACCAATTTTGGAAAGAGGCTAGAGTATGACTCACCAATGGGCGTGAAGTTGGTTCTTTTGGGTGGTTCACGGGGATGGGTATTGTATTGGTAGTTGTTCTAGGGAGGACGTGGATTATTTGGAGCTTGGTTAGGATGCTTATTTCTGGGAAGTGGAGATCTGTTCTAATTGTATTGTTGTTGTGGTCGTGGGTATGGCTGAGCATTCATTACTGCGTAGGGATGGGGAGGCATAGCATAGGATGCGTCTTGATGAGGAAAATAATGTTATGAAGCTCTAGGAGATGGGCTTGGATAGTCCCAAGGTCGTCGATAACTTCTTAGGCTTGATGCCATCATGACTCCCTCTTTTTTCTTCTTCCTGCTTGCTAGGCCTCCCGAGCCGCTCTGAATGTCTTGGGAGGTGGCTCTCAGGGCTCGTTGACTCAAGATACGACCCATTTTTAAGCCATTCTTTGCCATTTCACCAATTTTGATGTCCTCCGCGAACGGTTTGCCCATGGAAGACATCATATTTTGGAAGTAATCGGCTTCTTGGGCCTGCAGGAAGACACTTACCATTTCGGTCTCATCCATATGAGGTTTTACTCTGGACGCATGTTCACGCCATTTGATGGCGTATTCTCGGAAGCTTTCGGAAACTTTCTTCTTGAGGTTGGATAGAGAATTTCTGTCTGGAGCTATTTCCACGTTGTATTGAAACTGTCTCACAAAGTCCCGAGCTAGATCATCCCATATGTGCCAACGGGAGATTTCCTGATCTATATACCATTCTGAAGTGATTCCAGCAAGGCTTTCTCCAAAGTATGCCATCAACAACTCTTATTTTCCCCATGCTCCTCTCAATTGATTGCAATATCGTTTCAAATGGGCGATCGGGTCTCCATGCCCATCATACTTTTCAAATTTTGGTGTTTTGAAACCCACGGGCAGATGCACATGAGGAAACATGCATAGATCGGCGTAAGATACGCTCTTTTGGCCACTCAGGCCCTGTATGTTTTTCAAGTTTTGCTCAAGACTTCTCATTTTC
Organism: Nicotiana paniculata; assembly: GCA_005239505.1. NCBI lineage: Eukaryota > Viridiplantae > Streptophyta > Magnoliopsida > Solanales > Solanaceae > Nicotiana > Nicotiana paniculata. The sequence continues at coordinate 71,808 of ML303209.1, read as the reverse complement.
CGCGTCATCTCCTCTTGTTCGGGATTTCTCAAGATTCTCTCTTGTTCTATAGGAGATTCAGATTGTGGATGTTGCGGATAAGAGTTCGGAGTGACTCGGGTAGTATCCAGTTGGAATTGGGGAGCTTCAAAAGTGAAATTTGATGGCTCAAAGCTCTGTCGTGGCAATGTTGGTTGTGCCATACTGGTGGTTGGCGGTGCGGTGAATACAACAGATGGTATTCCAGAAGATGGTGCCTGGGGGAGGACCTCAGAAGGCATTCCGGTGAAGTTTGATGTCATAGTAGGGAACCCAAATGGTATGAACGGGTTAGGTGCTGAAATTGGAACATTAGTAGTCCCTCCCGTTCTTGGGATCAACTCAGGGAAACCGGGGATAACACTAGGCGGCTCTTTCCATTAGAACAAGCATCCCACATTTCTAACATGTTGCATCTCAGCCTCCTATTCTCTTTGGAAACTGCTCATTCTGACTGTGGGATAACTGATGCGGGGCTATCCTCAGGTTCGACAATAGACAGATGACCTTCAGATGTCATTGTAACGCTTCCGTTGGACCTTGTAAAATAATTGTGTGTCGCCAGAATGCCACCGCAAAAACCAACCACCTTAAAAGTAATAACTTTTTGAGCGTAGACAGCAAACTGGTTAGTTTGAGATATTAATATATAGGGAATCACACGTTGGGATGCAATGCACCTAAGCAGTCAAACATTTTCTAAAATGTTTGCGACGGATGTGTGTTTCATCCCGGCTTTAATGTTTCTCTCTTTTCTTTCTTTTTTTTTAATTACTTTTTCTTTTTTAGGGTTATGATCGAATCCTATGTGGATTGCCTACGTATCATGACGTCGCATGAATCAGATCATCACGTAGTTCAAGAAATAGATACAGAGTAACAAAGTGCAATTTTCATTTCATTACTAAAGATAACTCTTTTTGTTTTTCATTACAAGTAATTTAAAGTACTAAAAACCATAAAAATAAATAGTACAGACTCCAAACAAGCAACAAAACAACTTAAACTTCTGGGAAGCAATAAGATACAGACTCGAAAACTAAAAATATCAAAACTAAAGGAGGGCTTCGTTGGTCTTCTCGGGGCATGTGGTGCATTGGCTGGTCTTTGTGCAGGCCTGTGTGCAATTTTTCCCTGAAGCCGGTCCAAATCATTCAACACCTGGTGGACGAAAGTCATCATAGAGGCAAAAAACATGGAGGTAGTCATGCTTTCGCATTCGTGAAATTTTTCCACGATATAGTCGGCTATTTCTTTGATCCTGGTTCTGATGACCCCTTTCTTCTGAAGCAGGCGCCCTATTTGTTGTGCCCGGGCTTCCAACACTTAGGTGTTTGTGTTTTTCTGGTCTTGTAGCTATTTTACGGTTCCTTCCAATTGGCAGATTCATGCATAACAGTGCTCCCTTTCTGTTTTAAAGTCTTTAGTTTGTTGGACCATTTCATTCCCCATGGCAAACAATTTTTCCTTCAGGATTGCCATTTCTTTGCTATACTTTTGTCTCAAATGATGGGCCTATTCTTCTGCTCCCTTGACTAACTTGGTTTAGGCATCTAGCATGCCTTTTTTAGCTTTAGTCAAATAAAACACATACTCATAAACCTTCATCCTCAGGTTGCTAATGATCTATTCATCCCTTTCACTTCTCACCGGTGTTTCTGCAGCTCTTCTCAAACTCCAGAGTTGGGCACGGAGCGCCTCGTTCTCTCAGGTTAACTATCTCTTTTCGCCTTCAACTACCTATGTTTGTAACTCATTGTCAAATTCAAGGTTCCTCAATTTCTCTTTCAAAGAACGGATGGTGGCCTGATACTCTTTTTCTTTTTCTGCCCAAGATAACCTTTCTTGAATTTTATCATCGAAAGCTTGAACATGTGGCCTTTTGGAAGGCCTTTCCGGCTCGGGTTCTGTTTCTTCATCAATGCCATTTCTCTTTTCAAACCATGCTGCATAACCCGGATCTACTTCGCCTTTTACAAATCAGACACTTGAGTATCTTCTTTCAAATACCAACACTCATTCCAATTTTGTTGAATCAAGGCTTCAGGTAATGGAGATTCAGGGTACAATTCAATAACCTGGGTACTTAAGTCTTCATCTTCAGGTACTATTTGATACCAACCCAACTGCCTCAGGACCCTTTGGGGTGCATATGGTTCGGCACTTTTCAGGCCCATTAACAACAAATGGTTTCTTGTAGCCGACATGTGTATAACCTCCCTGACAGGAAGCCATCCCAGAGTCCACTCTATCTTATTTGCCCGTAAAGTTCTCAGATGGTCGATCCAAGCTTCAACTCCCTCGGGGGAATTGTAATCTTTTACTCTTTCTTAATAGCTTTCGATGAAGTTGGTTTTGTCAGGACCATAGCTCATGAATTTCGGGCGATGACGAAGGTGTTCGATTAGCCACATTTGGAGAATAATGTTTCAACCTTCGATGAATGTTTCCCCTGACTTGCACTGCGTTAAATCCTGGTAAATATCAGACAGTATGAGCGGAGCTAGAGTGTGATCCTTTTTCTCAGTCAAAACTTGGGCAATTCTAGCCACACGAACATCAATGGTCCCTTTTGCATTTGGAAAGACCATTACACCCAGGAATGCCACTATGAAGGCTATTCGGCGGTGAATTCTCCAGGTATCCTTCTCTTGTTTGTTGTGTAGCCCTTTTTCATGTGTTTCGAACCCGTCTGGAAAGCCATATCTAGAGTACAAGAAATAAAACGAGCAACAACCATCAACCACTCGGCTCTTTCCAAGTTGTTTGCTGATGGATAGGAAATCAAAAAAATGGCGCACTGACATGGGCCTTGGGAAGATGAGTTGTTGGTTCCTTAAATTCCGACCAAAACCCGTATACCCTGCTATTTCTTCCAGGGTAGGAGTGAGCTCGAAATCTGAGAAACATAATACATTATGAACCGGGTCTTAGAAAGTTACTAAAGGTTTGATCAAGCCATCTCTTGGTTTAACCTTCATGATGTCAATGAGAGCCCCCAATTGATCAACTACCCATTCTTTACCCTCCTCGTTTAGGTCATGCCACCACATTCGGAGTTGTAGGGGAGCTTCATCTACGATATTCAGTTGCGGATTCTGGACAGTACTCATTTTGCACTTGTGAACGGGTAGGGTTAAGATTGCTTCTAATTTTGAAAGGAAAGGACCAACAAATTCTTTTTACAAAGACCAATTTTAATTTTCAAAAGACACCTCTCCTAAAAAGTGGTTATTTGCGCAACATTGACCAAAACGGTCATTTTTACAAAAGTGGTCCCTTATTACTTTTGAATAAAGTTTTGAGGACGATGCAAGGTACTTTTCTAGGAAAAGTGACATACACGTCCGTTCTTAACGAAAATATCCCTTCGACAATGTAAAGTGTTCTAAGGCTATTTTGGCAAGAACGGTACAAGACTTAACCGAAGCTGGGTCAGTTTTATATGAACTTATTTTTTGTTTATGTCTTAAAAGTGGGGTCGACACGGGTTTTTCTACGTATCTCACATCCGGTGAGAATCAGACCCACGTAGTTCGGTTAGTTTTGACACAATTTAAAAAATATGATGTTGACTTATTTTGAAATTCTTTTTCTCCTCAGAGTTTTGAGGTATTTTTCAAATATTAGGGTTTTCGAAACTGGTAAATTTTCTATCCTCCCTCGTTCTTGGTTTTTCTGTTATTTTCTTTTTTAGCCGGTCACCAAACAAGCCGAGACAAATAATGTACACATAGCAGGTAAGATGCATCATGATGGTCTTTTTGTTTTCGGGTACACCTGCCCTAGACTGACCCAACCTCTGTGTTGAGTCCCCTAAGTTAAAAATGCACATGATGAAAATAAGCGTGTCGCATAAGAAGGCGGGCCACGAGAACGTGTGCACCAATTTTTAGAAGACTCAAGAAAGATGCGTAAGAAGACAATTTAAATAAATATCAAAGCAGTAAATAAATGACATTTAGCATATTAGGCACAGAAGGACATTAATATCAACAATTTAAACAAACCAAGTAAAATCATATTAAAGCTCGAGTTCTTGAACCCTGAACCAGAGATTCTGGGTTCGATCCCTAGCAGAGTCGCCAGAGTTGTCACACCTCCTTTTTCCTGAAAGGGTGGGATAAGGGAGTTTTTCCTATTTAAGTGACATTATTCGAATTTGGGATTATTTATTTTCTATTTCAGAGTCGCCACTTGGGATATTTACGGCGTCCCAAGCCACCGGTTTATTTAAATCAAAAAATCGAAGAAATTTTGACTCTGTTTAAAGTCTGCGAACCAGAAGACCGGGTAAGGAATTCTATTAACCCGGGAGAAGGTGTTAGGCATTCCCGAGTTCCGTGGTTCTAGCACGGTCACTCAATGATTTACACTTGGCCTAAATTGTTTAATTGCTGATTTTAAATACCTATGTGCATATTTACCACTTCTAACTATTCAACTATTTAAGAAGTTATTTTTGAGACACGAGTTACGTATATGTATACCCGTTTAGTTTAGTATATCGAAAATCATGTCACGCGTACGTGTACACGATTCACGACATTTGGTTTGTTTTGAAATATAGTCAAAGTCGCGCGAACGCGTACTTCAGTTTTATAAGAAAAATCGAGATCACATCACGCGAACGTGTACGTAACTATAATAATTTAAAATTCTCTCATAAAGCAATTTTACGAATGTTTATTTTTTTTTAAAATTATTTGTGTCACGTGAACGTGTACACAATTTTAAAATAATTATTATTAAAAAAGATTATTCCGTTCAAAGTTACGCGAACGTATACTTTGATTTTAAATTTTTGGAAAACCTTAAGTATGTCAATTAAGCAATTATGGTCTTAACTAACTAAAAGATCCTAAAGTACTTTCATTATTATTGGAAGCTATCTTCCTTAAATGATTTTAAGGATTAATGTAAAGGCCGTGAAAACATTTGGATTACTAGATGGTTAGCTACTTAAGATAATATAGCAATTAATAGTTATGGATCTAAATGAGAGAAATAAGCCAATTAAGTGTTTTACTAATCTGGCGCGGTCACATTTGAGTAAACTGGGCCACTCACGATTCTCAGAATGAAGAAAAATGCAGCATGTGCTGTCCTATTTCAAATGATTCGTACGAGAAGTAAAAATCACATAAGAAAGTTATTACACTTAAACTTGAGTTTATAATGCTAGTGAATTACGACTAGATGTTATCCGCTTATGTGAGATTGAGCTACAAGCAGGATTGCAAGCGCCATATGCATGATATTTATGGCTTTTGAGATCTGGGCTGCTAGTGATGAGCTAATAAGACCCATTCTCTCGGATATCTTTTGGGGTCTCCACATTTGAGACTTACCAGTGAGATCACCAGCCCATCTACAAATTTGCTCTATTCAATAAAGGGCCCCAAAAACGGAACAAGGCTCTTACAATTAGCCGAGAATTATGAATATCATTACTACTCTAGCCTAACATCATGCTTAAACATAGAAAACATCAAATCTAACCTTATTATACTAATCACCATATTTAAGAAAAAACATAGGAAAAATGTTTAAACGAATGCTGAAAATCTTCAGGTCTTATACATTATACAGAATCATGTACAGTAAATAAGTTTATTCTAAACTTCGAAAATTAAAGAAAATAGCTTCATCATCTTCTAAAGTGGTTGCTGGATTTGGTTGAATAGCTTAATATAATACCCAGATCTGTTTTTTGAAAGAGATTTGACTGATTTTATTTCCAGAGTTTTTCGTGTGTGGAGTGCATTATGTTCAGAATATTCAGTGTATCGCCTCTCTATGGTCTATATCGTATATGTGAGGGACTATATCTTTATAAGCTATATAGGGTAAGCATATTTAAAGGAATATTCTAACCTAAATTCTGAGATGCTCAACACTGCAGCATCTTTTCAACAGATTTTTGGTACAACTGTCTATCCTTATCCATATTTCAACATCTTTTTGTAACAGCTAGGACAGTTGTACCATTTCTAGAAAGTTCTTTCTATTTTAATTCATTTTTACCCAAAAATCTGATTTAGTTTGATTTTTCCTTTATTTGTTTGGTCCTTTATCCATATTCTAGAAGCTTCTTAAGTAGCTACAGGTATTATTCCTTAATTGTAATTCCTAAACTACCCTGTACAGCCCTTGTATTTACCCCTTATCCTTCAAGGACTTGGGTCACATGGCTGACCAGTTTGGGCTTAGACTAATTGGACCTTCGACTATTAATGACCATCCCATTGCTGAGTTCCTGAATCAGGTAACTCAGACAGTCTGCCTCACATACTATGGGATTGATTAGGTCCCAAGAAATTACTTATCTAACTAAAACTCCTAATTAGAATCAGTGATGGAACTGATATCAACTATCTAAAACAATTCAACTAATCTTAAACATGTGATTAACTAACAATCAGAATTGACTAGTTAATGTAAGTCAATAAACAACCCTAGATGACTGCTTTAGAACTTAAGCCCTAAACATGCGTGATTATCAGAATCAATTAAATCAGAAACTAAACGAAAAAGAAAACAACAAGAACCTAAGCATGCATGCTATCTTAGTAACGATAGATTAAGAAGAATCAGAAATTATACCTAATTTCAAAACAGCAATCAAATAAGAAAATAAGGTTAAGGAGGGTACTAGTTAGTAGGAAAAGGTTTGGTCGGAAAAGTCGAGGTCGCCGGACTTTGCCGGATTCCGGCGGGGTTTAAAAATAACTCAAATCCACATGAATCAATTACTCTTGTCAAGAACAATAGACTCATGTAGGTTCGAGCCATTGGAGGGGTTATTGGGGAAATGGATGAGAGATCGGGGTTGAGGGTGAGAAGTAGGTAATCTGGTAAAGTTTTGGGGTGATTTGGAGTTGGTCTGCCGCCGTGAGGTGATTTCCAGTCGGCGGAGGACGGCGGAGACGGTGAGTATTCTGAGGGCGGCTAGGGTTGGTTGAGAGAGAGAAGAAAGAGGAGTGGGGTGTGTTTTGGAGGGGGGGGTAGGTCTTGTTAGGACAGTTATATAGGGGGTTTGGGGTGAGTTGTGGGCCGTTGGATCAAAATGATCCAACGGCTGAGATCTAGGGAATCGAAACAGGGTCGTTTTGGGTTGGGGGGTAGGGACTGGACCGGTTCAGGGGTTTGGGCTGGGGTGTTTTGGGTTGAAATTTAGGGATTGGGCTTGGCTAATTGCTGGCCCAGTCCGATTTAATTTAAATAAATCCCTATTTTAATTTCTAAAATCAAGATTAATTTAAACTTAGTCCTAATTAAATACTAAGTTACATTAATTTGTGAAAATACTTAGCTATTTACCTTTATTATTTAATTAATGAGTCAATTCTAAGGTAAAACTACTAGTTTTGATATTAAAACTAATAAATGTCAAAGATAACATTTTTTGTGATTTTCTTCTAAGAAATGTGATTAAATTGTGTCACTAAGTGTTAATTTAAACCAAAAACCTAATTATGCAAGACGAAGGTTTTAAAAAGTTTGTTATTTTATTTTTTATAAATTTTAAATACAAGTTATGCAAATAATTCATAAATACACACTAAATTCACACAAAATCTATAAAATTAATTTATTTATCAAATTTTGTAGAAGTATTTTAATAGGTGAAAAATTACATGCTCACAACAACTACCATATATATTTAAGTCCTGAACACCGTGGACGGTCTTTTACATTCCAATTAGTGATAAAAGTCCCCAACAAATTCCCAAGACTTGATTTAACAAATCCTTCATTGGGTGATTTGCGACAATAGAGTGTTTCTGGTTTGTGCCATCTTTTTCCTGTTTCATTTCCATAAGCTTTTTGTGAAGTTGAATTGTAATGCTTGATGTTCTATCCTTAGTATATTTGGTGCTATGTAATTGGATGGTATGGAATTATTCCAGTATGATATGTGACTCTTATTCAATTTTAAAGTCAAATTTTCTTGTCTCCAGAATGTATATCTAATATACTATGAAGTCTTATGAATCTTAAAATTATTTCTGCACGTGGGAACGGTTGTCAGATTCATTTATGTTTACCAATTATGGCTAATGGTGAAAAATATAAATCTATGTTGTTACTATTCCATATATGGACATGTCGAGAAGCTAGCACAAGAGATACAAAGAAGTTGCATCAGTTGAAGAAGTAGAAGCCAAACTATGGCAGATATGTTTACATTTGTTTTTAATGATGTTATATATGTAACTATGACTTAGAGATTTATTCATCGTGTTATAGAACCCTGAGAATTAATGAAAGTTTGTGGTTTTGAGTTTGCAAATCTAATGTGTCCTTAACTGTTACATTAATTATTGACATTGTGAAATATCTAGAGGTTTAGTCCTCCTCTTAACTTCCTGCTAAGAATGAATGGATTAATTCAACTACAATTAAAATCATCGAATGATAATACATTTAGTTGAAAAAGGCATTAAATTATCGTATGAAAATTAACATAAAGTTGATTTTTGAGCCTATACGACTCAGCTTTTGAGATCTTTCAATAGAAATTTTTGAACCAAAGATACTATTGCAAAATTTTAGCGTATGTTTCAGAAAACAAATATTGTGTGCAATTAGTTTTGATTGAAGTTTTTAGTAGCAATTCCTTGATATGCTAGCATGAGTTTGTGAATGTTACATAGTTGTTCAATTGATTATTGATGAACTTTATATGTGATTGTTTATTTGATTTTATTTTGTTTTATCATTTCAGGACATATATGATGTTCTGAAACTTGGCAACTGACAAGACTTCATTGTGATCAAAAGATGGAGAATGTTTTATGTCTCGTATTGTCGTTTTGTAGCTATTTTGATAGCAGAACTTATTAGATACAAAATGATACTAGTTAGATTCAAATAGTTTAACATTTTTGTCAAGTTAACACTATAAATTCACGGATTAGTATTTATTTTTGTTTGTTGTAGATTTTATGAAGAGTATTATTTTTTCAAATTATTACAATTGCTATTTTCTAATATAAAATAGGCAAGCATAGCATGGAATGAAAATGTTGGAAATAACTTTCTTGATTTTACAGTGATAAAAAAGTAGTTAAAAAGTAACTTAAAACAATTTTTAAAGGCTACATGAGATTCCAGGATAAAAGTGAATTGATATAACGCTAAAAATATTTCTTTACCAGCAATTAAAAAAAGTTAGCGGCTATAACAAAAGCTACAAAATGTATAATCTAAGAAAATGCAGAGTGTTTTTAGTAGCCATTTAATTTGCCAGTAATAATTGCCACTAAGACTGATTGACTTTTGCCAGCCATAAAAGGGTTCTTTACCAGCACTCTTTCTAATGGCCACTAAAAGCTTTGCCGACGCGGGTACAACGGCCAATATGTAATTGCCGGTAAAGGCTGTAGTGACCATTATTATTGCCGCTAAAACTCATTTTTATTGCCGCTAGAAGACTTTTTTGTTGTAGTGTGATTTTTTACCTGAAACCAGTCTAAATCACTTCTAATCTTGCTCAAATTTTGTATGTAGCCTCATTTAAGTATTTTCAACCAATTTCAATCACATCCACTCGTTCAATCCAACCAAAAAAAAGAAGAGAGAAGAAAAAACAAAGTTGAAATATATTTTTTCTCTCTTAGTTGTTGCTTTTGATATTTTCTGATGTGAGATCAACCTTACCTTTTCATCCACTGATTCTTTTGCATAATTTGCAAGAATTTTTGCTAAACTATGAGAACAAAAGAGAATAGATAGAATAAGAAATACAAGGAGATAAAGGGGGAGGAAAGCAGTGAACAAGAAGAGAAGTGAGCAGCGAGGAAGGGGGGAGCAAACGGTTTGGGGCCAATTGTTTGAGAGAGAAAACATAAAAGAGTAGTTTTTTTAGGATTTGACTATATAATACTAATTGTTTGAGATTATCTTTGCCAAACCTAATAAAAGACTAAAAAATTACCAATTCCTGTCATGTGTTGTCACCTGATGCCATTTTTCATTTAAAATAGATGTTTAGGGGAATTAAATAGGCCTACGGCAAAGAAGTGTATACTGATAGTCTGGTACTAGCATAGAATAGGACGTTTGAAGTAGTTGCCCAACTTTAGCATTTTCAATTATTGAGATCCAAATCTTAGGGACAACATGTCAAAATACATTTTCCTACACAAATATGAGATAATTTTCTTCATTGGATAGTTTCAAATATGTTGGGAAGGAACTGCGCTAGTTACGTGAATAGCAGCCGTAGATTAAAAAGTCAAGTTTCCAGTTTCATCTTTCAGTATCATTTTCTTATCACGTACTAATAAATAAAAAATCATTATACTGCCCCTGATATTCTTTTGCCTTTTCAAGTTGTAAATATCCTACAATAATAAAAACATTACCTTTCCCAAAAATTGATCCCCCTTTTCACATTTGAGTACTATCCGTTCATTGGTTATTTTTACATGTTGAGCTGTTGAAATGCTGCTCTGACTATTTTTGGATTCTAGGGGTTTAAATTTTCCTAATCAGTTTATTTTGCAATATACAAATGGCATTAATTATCCCTCTATCAGCATGTCTAGGAGGAGACGAAGGTCCGTGTTGCTGTAGTTTATAATAATCTTCTCTCAGCAAGTTAAGTGTTCATAGTGGTAAGGTGAAGTCAGATTTTTAATTTAGACATATAGTGATCATCCTTTCCCACTTTACTGGACATAGGTGAAGTTAAAGGGATAATATTTATATATTATTGTGAACCAAGATAACTCAACTAATTTATATGGCCAGATATTTGGACAGAGATTGTAGGGCCAAGGGCTAAACCACGAAGAGGTTGTGCAGCATCCAGGTTAGGGAAGCACATTACTAAGTGAATAAAAGGGGTTTTCGTCTAGGTTTTGAAGATTAGGCAAATGTTATGTGAAAAGCTCTGTATTTCTCATCTCTTTCTGTCTAATCTTCTCATCTCCTTATTCTATGGTGTATTTCTTTCCTCTCACCCCTCTTTGTTATCTCTCAATAATCCTTTACTGTTTCATTGCAATTTCTAGTTATTTGTAATTTCGTTCAGTGAATCAATATAGCTAGTTGGTTTGGTTGTTATTCGGTTTGTTTTAGCTTGGAGTTCAAGAGACCAATAATAAAACAATTAAATGAATGCAATGTAGACATATGATGGTAGTTAACAACTCAGGTTGTGATGAGTCGATGTTGATTGTATATGCATTACTTAATGTTGGTTCACGTCCTGATTTTGATATTGCTTCCATGACATTTAACTTCTGGCACAATCTTCGGATGATTTTGACTGAAATGTAATCTTCTTCAGTTATTAATCAACTTGAGGTGCGTCAGAGCAATTTTGCATCTCTTTATTTTCATCATTCAGAGAGTCGTATAGAACTTTCTGCAATGAAACATACACTGAGGCACATAGAGATTGCAGTTTGCAGGTTTTCCATTCATCATCAATAGTTTTTTTGGCATGATGATGATATGACTTGAGCTTGAAGAAAGAAGTGAGGATTCATATCGCCTACTTGGGACTGAGACGCAGTAGTAGTTGTTGTTGTTGCATCAATTGTTTGTTTGATGAGGTCCTTGCAATAAGGAATTTGCTAATTTCCCTTCCATTTCAACGTGCAAGTTTATAGTTTTTTAGATGCTTTTTCTGTTAAAATAGCAACATCAGCTTTTACCCATTAGTATTTACTTTGACTTACTAGTTTAGTAGGATAGATGTTGGTAGTTTTGTTTTACCGAGTCTTTAGTGTTTTTCTTATTTTCTGGTGACTGTTGTGGACTTCTGCATCAACATGTGGAAAAGTTGTTACAGTGTATGCCTATAAAAAGCACCAGTCCAGTCTCTTTCATTGCATCCCTTTTTTGCTTCCCTCTAGTTTATTGAGTGTTCTTCTTCTTTAATAAAATAGAAGTTTTGTTCTTTTGCTCAATACAGAGAAGTCTTCCTTTTATCCTAAAATTATTTCCTTGTATCTTTGTTTTATTCAGCATATTTGGTCTCAGAGCTAGGCTATAGAAGAAAGGAAGAGTGTTTTGGTAAAGTCACACAACACTTTTGACCATATAAGTTGTTGGTGAAAATTTTCTTTTTCTTGAGCAAAAGTTATTGTCTTACAGAAGGATGACTGAGCTTCAAGCCGTAGGTGGAATTAAAAAACTCAACCATCAAAGTTACAAGGCATCGATGACATGTATGATTTCCTACATGGAAGGCCAAGATCTCTAGGAGGTCGTTAATGGAAGTGAAGTCAAACCGGGGGCAGAAGAACCTAATGGTGCACTTCGAAAATGGAAGATTAAAGTAGGCAAAGCGTTGTTTTCCCTCAAAACCACCATTGAAGAAGACGTGCTGGAACATATACGAGATGCTACAACACCAAAGGAATCTTGGGACACGCTAGCTGCACTCTTTTTAAAGAAGAATGACACACGACTACAACTTTTAGAAAGTGAGTTGTTGTCGATAGCGCAATGTGATATGAGCATTGCGCAATACTTTCACAAGGTGAAGTCGATATGCCGTGAAATTTCAGAATTGGATCCAACAACTCCAATTGGCGAAACCAGGATGAAAAGAATAATCATCCATGGTTTGAGATCTGAATTCAGAGGCTTTATTACTGTCGTACAAGGATGGCCAAATCAACCATCACTTGTTGAGTTTGAGAATTTGCTTGTTGGTCAAGAAGCTATGGGTAAGCAAATGGGAGTTCCACATAAGGGTGAGGAGGAAGTGCTCTACACCAATAAAAGCATAGGGAACTTCAAGCAGCAAAATGTTTATGGATCCAAAAGAAAAGATGACAAGACAAAAGCTAATCAAGGAGAAGGGAGTTATCATCTAGGGGGAACTCCAAAGAATCATGGCAACAACAAAAGGTTTGAAGGGAAATGCAACAACTGCGGTAAGAAGGGCCATAAAGCTAATGTTTGCTGGTCTAAGAAAATGTCTGTGGAGAGTAATGTTGCTACTTCCAATACAAAGGAAAGAAGTGAAGATGACTAGATGCAGAAGCTTGCTTTGCTGCAGAAGAAGAGGAGTTAGCTCTAACAGTAACAAATGACTGGGATGCTGAAGAAGAAGAGGTGTTAGCTCTCACAGCAACAACCTCAAGACATTTTGATTATGAGAACGACTGGATTGTTGACTCAGGATGGTCAAATCATATGACTGGTGACAAAGAGAAGCTGCAAAATTTGCCCGAGTACAAGAGGGATCGTGAGGTAGTGGCAGCCGACGACACAAAATTACTGATAGCTCACGTCGGTAAGACTGTAGTGTCTCTAAAGAATAGTGCTGACCGATGTTGCTTCAAAATTTTTATCACGTCCCAGGTATGAGGAAAAATCTTCTTTCGGTAGCATAATTAACATCGTCAGGCCTTTTTGTTCTGTTTGGTCCGTAAGATGTAATGATATTTCATGACCTGGAGATTACAAAAGAGCCAGTGTTAAAGGGACAGAGATTGAATTCCGTCTATGTGATGACAGCAGAAACCGCGTATGTGGACAAGACGAGGAAGAACGAGACTGCAGACTTATGGCATATGAGACTGAGTCACGTTAGCTACTCTAAGCTAAGTGTCATGATGGAAAAGTCAATGTTGAAGGGTCTTCCCAAACTTGCAATTAGAGAAGATGTAATATGTGCGGGCTGTCAGTATGGTAAAGCACATCAGTTGCCGTATGAGGAGTCAAAATATAAAGCAAAAGAACCATTAGAATTAGTTCACTCTGATGTGTTCGGACTTATCAAGCAAGCATCTGTTGGTGGGATGAAATATATGATCACCTTCATTGATGATTTTTCCAGGTATTTGTGGATTTACTTCTTAAAGGAAAAATCTGATAAATTTTCAAAATTCAAAGAGTTCAAAAAGGATGCTAAAGCAGAAATTGATAAGAAAATTCTTTGCCTGCGGACTGACAATGGTGGGGAATATGCCTCAAATGAATTTTCTGACTTCCTTCGGGAATATCGAATACGTCATCAATTCACGTGTGCAAACACGCCGCAACAAAATGGTGTAGCGTAAAGGAAGAACAACATCTAGCAGAAATCTGTCGGAGTATGCTTCACGCAAAAAATGTCCCAGGACAATTTTGGGCAGAAGCAATGAAGACAGCATCCTTTGTGTTTCACCTTTTGAGAAGTTGTGGAATACAAAACCTTCTGTTATCTATTTTCGAGTTTTTGGATGTGTTTGTAATGTATTTGTTCCTGATCATTTACGTAGCAAGATTGATAAAAAAGCTATTAGGTGCATATTTGTGGGATATGATGGACAAAGGAAAGGGTGGAAGTATTGTGACCCAACAACAGGAAAGTGTTACATGAGCTGAAATGTGGTGTTCGATGAAGCATCTTCTTGGTGGTCCTCAAAAAGGAAGATATTACCAGATTCTGATGATTTCAAAGATAAGCTGAAATCTGCTGAAATTCAATTAAGTTCCTATGATGCAAAAGACGAAAATGACGGTGGCAATGAAGATGAAAATGTTGATGGTGATGAAGAATGTATTTCTCAAAGTCCTTGGCGAACTGGTGCGTACTAACGACCAAGTGATGAAGGCGAGTCTAGCGAAGCAGTTGCACCAACTCAACTCAGAAGATCAACAAGGACTAAAAAGCCAAATCCCAAATATGCAAATGCTGCCATAGTAGAAGGAGCAGATGCAAAAGAACCTGAGACATTTGAAGAAGCATTCCAAAATCTGAAGTGGACTAAAGCTATGGAAGAGGAAATTACTGCATTAGAACGGAACCAGACTTGGGAGCTCGTGCCAAAGCCAAGAGATGTGAAACCCATTTCTTGCAAATAGGTTTATAAGATAAAGCGTCGAGCAAATGGATCCATAGAAAGACACAAGGCTCGTCTGGTAGCTCGAGGATTTTCTCAACAATATGGACTAGACTATGATGAAACATTTAGTCCAGTAGCAAAGCTCACAACTGTCCGGGTCTTACTTGCACTTGCAGCTAACAAAGACTGGAACTTATGGCAGATGGACGTTAAAAATGCTTTTTTACATGGAGAGCTAGATCGAGAGATCTACATGGTTAAGCCTATGGGTTTCCATAATGAAGATCATCCTGACTATGTTTGCAAATTACGGAAGGCGTTATATGGATTAAAACAAGCTCCACGGTCCTGGTACGGTAAGATTGCTGAGTTTTTGACTCATAGTGGTTACTTGGTAACACCTGCAGAATCTAGTTTGTTTATCAAGGCTAATGGAGGAAAACTAGCTATAGTGCTAGTTTATATGGATGATCTAATCATAACAGGAGATTTTCAAGAAGAAATCCTAAGAACAGAGGAGAATCTTTCAGTTCGTTTTCAGATGAAAGAACTTGGGCAGCTCAAGCATTTTCTTGGTCTAGAGGTTGATCGAAATCAAGAAGGAATACTTCTCCATCAGCAGAAATATTCAAGAGACTTGTTGCATAAATTTGGCATGCTTGAATATAAGCAAATTTTGACGCCGATAGAACCAAATGTCAAGATGTGTGCACATGAAGGCAAAGAATTGGAAGATGCAACAATGTATTGACAACTGATAGGTAGTCTAATCTATCTAACCTTGACTCGTCCTGACATCTCTTATGCAGTTGGTGTGATGAGTCGATACATGAAAAATCCAAAGAAGTCTCATCTTGACGCAGTTCGTCGAATTTTGAGATATGTGAAGAATACACTTGGCTATGGTATTCTGTATAAGAAAGGTGAAGATTGCAAGCTAGTTGGTTATTGTGACGCTGACTATGCAGGAGATCATGATACTCGACGCTCAACTACTAGATACGTGTTTATGCTTGCATCAGGAGCAATTTCTTGGTGTAGCAAAAGGAAGCCAACCGTGTCTTTATCAACAACAGAAGCAGAGTATCGGGCCGCGGCAATGGCAGCTCAAGAGAGCGCTTGGCTTATGCAGTTGTTGACTGACTTGAATCAACCAACAGATTATGCAATTCAATTGTATTGTGACAACCAGTCAGCAATACATCTTGCAGAGAATTCAATTTTCCATGCTAGGACTAAACATGTAGAGGTGCACTATCACTTTATCAGAGAAAAAGTCTTGCAAGAGGAAATCAGTTTGAAGTACATTGATACAGAGAATCAAGTTGCAGATGTGTTCACTAAAGGCTTGAGTATCAACAAGTTTGGAAGGTTTCGTTTACAACTAGGAATGATAAAAAAAAGAAAAATGGAAGCTGACATTGAGGGGGAGTGTTAAAATAGCAACACCAGCTTTTACCCATTAGTATTTACTTTGACTTACTAGTTTAGTAGGATACACGTTGGTAGTTTTGTTTTACCGAGTCTTTAGTGTTTTCCTTATTTTCTGGTGACTGTTGTGGACTTCTGCAGCAAGATGTGGAAAAGTTGTTATAGTGTATGCCTATAAAAGGCACCAGTCCAGTCTCTTTCACTGCATCCTCTTTTTGCTTCCCTCTAGTTTATTGAGTGTTCTTCTTTAATAAAATAGAAGTTCTGTTCTTTTGCTCAATATAGAGAAGTCTTCCTTTTATCTTAAAATTATTTCCTTGTATCTTTGTTTTATTCAACATATTCTGCAGGACGTAATATCTTTGAATTAATTGCACAATACTAACAAAAGAAACAACCTCTAACTTTTCACCCATAAATGAACAAAAGTACCTGAGGCTCTGCTTGGAGGGAGGGAGAGATTGAGAAAAACAGTTGCATGTTGAATGTTCATAGTCATGGCAAATAATCAGTGTAACTAGTAAAAACTTGTTTATTTAATAATTTACTACTACATTAATACATGAAAAAAACAAAATTATCTGAAAAACTTTCAGAAACCTGTATACAATACCAGAACATGAAAACTTTCCCAAATATACTCACACTCATTCTCCTCCATCCATTACCAGCTTGGTAAATAAGAGGAGAAAGGGAGCTGATGGACTAACTCCTACAATTTTCAGCCACTACTATTATTTGCGCTTATTTATTGAGGTTGAAATCCTTTAACAAGGCTTCCCCTCAATGCAGTTTAGAGAGCCTGAAAATCGTGTCAGGCTGCTCACAAATGATCCTGGCTTGGAGCTGATCATATCAGGACTCCTCAAGAATGCATGATTTGGATTTCCAGATTCTACAAAGAACGCCCCGTTCATCATAAGATCTCCCTCTGATTTCCATACCCAATTCTTCCACACGCTCTCAGGTGCATAATCCCTTTTTGTCACCTACACATAAAAGGAAACAAAGATTGGCGTCAGTTCTATTAGACCTGTTCCAAATCTGCTAATCTCTCGATCCATTTCATTTTATACGACAGTATTTGATTGGACACGAAATTTAAGGAAGAAAACAAAGGCTTTTGGCAAGTACCAAAACAAAAACTGTTTATACAAAGTGGAACAAAATGAATTTTCTGAATGGTTTAGTGAGAAAATTAATAGTTTTTTCGTTTACCTCTTTGGCGTTTGAATTAGGGGGAGCGATGAAACGATTTCCCTGGCTAAGGATGGTAGGATGCATGCTTCCTCCAATGGCATACATTAACCAGTGTGTGTAATCGTTGTTGACAGCATGAACAAATCCCCATCTCACTCTTGGCATCCTCTGCGTCAACCCTTGTCCAAAGTGATTGAAAGCAAGTGTTATTTGCATAATAGAGTCCCTTGAGGAGCTATCACTGGCTCCAAACAACATGACCTACCAAAATATAAGCAAATAAATCAAACGTTTATCTTCTGTATTCTCACTAATTAGAAAGCAAAATCAATTATGGAGAAAACTTAGAATTTTGAGCTAAATATTTACTTCATTATGTTTAGTGAAATGGCAGTTGGAAATGGTAATTGCTGTGGAAGCCTCAACAGCATCAATGAGACCATCTTGACAATTGGACATGGAGACGTGGTCAATCCAAACATTTGTGGATCCAAAGATTGAAATACCATCGCCATCACTTCTCGTTCGATAACCATAATGATTGACAGAGTCTCTAATTAGGCCACCATTACCAGCCTTAGTATCATGAATTCGAAGGTTACTAATTATGACATTGTGTATGAATTGTAACATAAGGCCACCGCCATGAGCAATGTGCACTAGCTTTCCTCGGGCGTCAATTGTCTTGTTGCTGGTCATGATTAGCTCCTCGTTTAACCTAATTACCATGTTCTTGGCAAATATAATCCAAAGTGGCTGCGGTTGGATCACGGCGTGGCGTAAAGTTCCAGGCTTGGGATTAACTAAATCGCTGTCCGAATTGTCATTTACTACGTAGATCTTTCCACCTTTGCCTCCGGTTGTCTTCCGGCCAAAACCAAGGACGCAATCTGCTAGCTTCATGCGGTTTCGAGCCCAATTTGGATCGCATCGCCAGCACTGGTCAATTGGATTCGTCGCCTTGCATTGACCATTGTACCTGTGCAGGTCCCTTCTTCTGCTATTGCTGCCTCGTACGGCCCTTGAGATACATAGGCAAATTCAAAATTTAGAGTCGGTGGATTCAAAATGTATATAATATCGTATGAAAAAGATATTCTGGCGTTCTAAGCTCTCGCTATGCGCAAGGTTCGGGGAAGAACAGGATCACAGGGTCCATTGTACGCAGTCTTACCCTACATTTTTTTGCAAAAAACTATTTTCACGGCGACCTCTTGATTTTTACTAGTTATACCAAAACTCGCCTTCCGTAATCTATCCTATGTAATATTTTAAAATTTCTTTTTGCATATGTATGCAATATTCAATTGTAAGCAATGAGTTCAGTTGAGAACATATTTTATGATGTGGACTTGTGTTCAGATAATTAGATTAAAAAGTTGAATTCAACTTGTGCTCTTAAATTCCTTACTCAGCTCCAACTAAAAAGTGAAAAGAAAGAAAATTGAAAGGAGGAAATGAGAGGGAACTTACTTGTCAACTTGGTTGTTAAGATGATCAGCTACAATCTTAGGATTAGGATGATAGGCATGGCGAGCGGCGTTCTTTGCTTGATGGGCTCGCTTCCGCCACACCTCATCAAACTCCCCAATGTGTGCCTCTATGCTAAGAACTAGAACAAACATAACAAACAAAAACAAATTATTCTTTGTGAATTCCATGTTTGATAATTATAAATTATATTGTACAAATTATGTTCCTCTTGTAAAATTCTCTCTGTCTCTCTGATTGTCTTGTTTTAGCATCCTTTAAAGGGATTATTTGTAATAGAAATGGATAGAGTTCAGCTTAATATATCCTCCACAGTTATGAGACAATTAGAGCAGAGGAAGTAAATTAAGAAGTTGAGAGGGAAAAGTGGAGAACCGCTTTCACTCTTTAACGGTCAACAGTTGGTCTATTTAATCTAATTACTCTGACAAAATATTATATCCCCCTCTAATTTTCATTCCATTCACCAACTAAGAGGGCACAAACGGTTATAAAAATTCCACGGGAGAAACTCTCTGTTTCTGAGTATTGTGGTCTGTAATTCCTTGGTATGTACATAAACAAATGTACATATATAAGACCTATGAACATATTGGGGAGACTCTTCATTTTAATTTTTTAAAATTAGCTTTGGCAGTCGGTTTTTGATAAATTGCCATCATTACATGCCCATGACAATCAAATGAAGTACTCGGCTTCTCTTCTTTTGTTAATTTTATTAGGCTTTTCTTGAATTCATATAAAAGTTCGTCTCCATTATTACATATATAACCAACCATCATAAATTAACAAGTGGCAGAGGGAAACCAATTAGTACGAATACTCTACCAAATATAATTGGAGAGGAAAGAAATTAAAGGGCCTAATATAAGCTAAAAAGTAAATCAAACTCGGCCTTCAACCCCTAAAAAAAGAAAGAGAACGGCAGATGTTAACTAAAAATTTGAGTTGATACACATAGAAATCGATGTTAATAAAAAGCTTATTTATCAAGACTATATTTATATTGTAAAGTTATTGCACACTATCAGTTAGTATAGGGTTTAGCTGTTAAACAGAATTAGTTAGTGGAAGTTTATTTAACAGAATTAGTTAGTGGAAATTTATTCTTTTATTGTCAGTTGTATCCTAGTTGTGCATTTGTATATAATTGAACAGTACCCAATACATGAGAGTTTTCATTTTCACAAAGTCAGAGACTCTCTTCAGCTCTTTCTTTTCTCCATACGAGCTCCATCTTCTGGAAACTTCTGAATCCTCCATTGGAGGAGATGTGGAGCTCAGTTCGTAACTATAATCTCTACATGGTATCAGAGCGGAGGTTCTCTCATCAACCCCGCCCTTCTTTGTTCTTTTGTTGATTCTTATCGCTAAGTAACCTAGGGTTCTTCGTCAATCAACAATTTGGGAAAAATCTCGATTGGACGCATGTAGTAACGATTTATCAACAAATAGAAGAAATTAAGCTACATTTCTGCTACACGAAGTTCAATCTAATTGATTTTGCATAAGTTCTGATAGCGATTGAAGAAACGGCAACAACAGAGGCGGTAATTGATCCAACTAGCCCTCTTTATCTACGTCCTTCTGATAAGCCTGGTTCCACACTAGTACATGTTCCATTTGATGGAATTGGATATCGTTCCTGGAGAAGAAGTGTATTGAGAGCCCTTTCAGTGAAAAAAATTAGGTTTTATTAACGGAGATAGTAAGAGACCGGATGCAACATCTCCACATTTTCGTCAGTGGGAGAGATCTGACTATATGGTCATATCATGGATCCTAAATTCTATGGAAAGGGGCATTGTTGACAGTGTTGAGTATGTGAATGATTCTGTTGAACTATGGAAGGAACTAGAGGATCAATATGAATAGACAAATAGTGCTAAGTTGTACCAAAACCAGAAAGAAATCAACAATCTGAGTCAAGAAGTGCTTGATATCACTGGCTACGACACAAAGATGAAGAAGCTCTGGGAAGAATTGAACACTTTGAGCATCAAGATTAATTGTAGTTGTGTGTGAAACTGTGGGGCAAAGGATAGTATGCATAAGGTAGAACAAGATAGAAGGTTGATACAATTTCAAATGGGACTCAACGAAGTCAATACAATTGTTCGATGGAGCATACTTATGATGAATCCTTTGCCATCCATGGCACATGCATTTGCTTTGTTGATACAGGAGAAAAATCAGAGGGAATTCAGGCTAAGAAATCAATTGAATGTCGATTTCACTGTATTGAATGCTAAACTAGGAGAAAGGACATTCAAGACAAACTACTCAACTGGAAATCAAATTACAAACAACAGACGTCGACCTTTTTGTGACCATTGCAAACGGCCAGATCACACCAAAGATAAGTGCTATAAGTTGCATGAATATATCCCCAAGGTTTCAATCAGGGGACACAACGGTATAAATAAAGTTCTTAAGGATACAACAACAATGCAAGATTCAACAAAGGAAAGAACACCATGGCAAATGCAGTAGCAAACATAGATAGAGGGGAGGGGATGAAACACCAAGGAGAAAATCAAAGCATGACTCTTTCAAAGGAGCAATATGGACAAATTGTTAGCCGGCTACAACATTTTCAAATTAGCAGTACCGGAGAAAACTCAGCCAGTGCAAATATGTCTAGTGAAGCTTCTGTGAACTTTGCAGGTAGGATTGCTTGCACCTCTTCAATTGATTTTGATAATCCGTCATGCAAATGTTTTAGTGAAAATGTTGACTTATGGATATTGGATTCCGGGGCATCACATCATATGAACTTTAACAAAACTCACTTGCAAAACATTATAAGCTTGACATATCCTATGTTAGTTAAGCTTCCAAACGGTACAAAGTTAAAGTAGCTGAAATTAGAGATGTACCATTGACACCTAAAATTATTCTGTACAAAGTCCTGTTTGTTCCATCATTCAAATTTAATCTAGTATCTATAAATTCCTTAGCAATACATCTCAAATGAATTGCATCCTTCTCTGATACTTCTTGTCTACTGCAGGCCCCTTCACTGAAGAGGCCTCTGGAGATTGGTAAGATGTATGATGGATTGTGCTTCCTTTGTTCTAAATGTTTGAAGAAAGGTAGTCTTGCACTTAAACAAAAATGTGATCTCCCTTATTTTTTTGTTCATGCTGATAATGTGAATGCTATACATTTTTTATCTCACCCCTACAATCCACTTTCTATTGAAAATAATCCCAATTGCAATAATAAAGATAATGTTTCTAGTTTTTACTCTTGCTCATCTCTTAGTGATAATGTGGATCTATTATGGCACTTCAAACTTGGTCATGTACCTTTTAGTAAGTTGGAAGGCATTCTACCATACCTGCAACCTTTTCTACCAAACAACCTTTTGTGTGTACCATTTGCCCTAAGGCCAGACAATCTAGGCTTCATTTTCCTCAAAGAACAACTGACACCACTAAAAATTTTGAAATATTTCATGTAGATTTGTTGGGTCGCTACCATGTGGCCACACATAATAACTTCAAATATTTTCTTACCATAGTAGATGATTTCAGTAGGTCCACTTGGACTCATCTCTTGAGTGGCAAAAGTAACGCCCTACAAGTCATAAAGGCTTTTGTGAGCATGGTAAAAAACCAATTCCAAATCACTATTAAATGTGTAAGATCTGATAATGTCCTAGAGTTTACTAGCAATGAAGCAATTTCCTTTTTTCAATCAAAAGGAATAAACCACCAGAAAACATGTCCCTATACACCACAACAAAATAAAGTGGTGGAAAAAAAATATATATATCTTCTTGAAGTGGCCAGAGCACTACTCTTTCAATATACCATTGAAATATTGGGGAGAATGTGTATTTACAACAACCTTTCTCATTAACAGACTCTCAACTACTCCTTTAAAGAACAAATATCCTTTTGGGATGTTGTATGGAAAGAAGACCAACTATTCTCACTTAAGGGGTTTTGGATGGTTGTGTTATCCCACTGTGCCAAAGCCTTTCAAAGACAAACTTGAGCCAAATACTACTCCACATGTGTTTGTGGGATATCCTTTTGGTACAAAAGGGTATAAGGTACTAAGTCTGGACACTAAGAAAATACATATCTCTAGAGATGTTCTTTTTTATGAATCTATCTTTCCTTTTACCTTCAGTCATACTGCAGATAATATTCCACCCGTTTTTCATAATGCACTACCCACTGATAACTCCCCTGATCATACTAATGTCCATATACCTCACAACATTAGTGACCAGGAAAATAAAATCCTTTTATTCTCTGATATTACCACCTCTTTCTCCCTCACCTACACCTTCTTCCCATTAGATGCAGGACCCTACTGAACAATTTCAACACACAACATCACCTCAACCCCTAATAGAAGAACCACTAGGACACAGAAGATCCTACAAAGAACACAAACTCTCCACACATGTGAATGATTATGTTTGCACCCTACCAAATTTAAAGTCTAATTCTAATTTCTCCCTACATGCTATGTTTTCCCATAATAACCACATTACTTCTGATGCCCTACATCCTGATAGTCAGCATGTTGTAAAGAATATCTGTCATGATATAGAACCAACTTCATTTAAAGAAGCAACATTGCACCCTTCTTGGCAAAGTTCCATGACACAAGAATTTAAGGCATTGTATGCTAATAACATATGGGACTTAATTCCTTTACCTAAAGGCAAACAAGCTATTGGATATAGATGGGTGTATAAAGTCAAACATAAAGCATATGGAAATATAGAAAGGTACAAAGCAAGACTAGTTGTAAAGGGATACACTCAGCAAGCTGGTATAGACTATATATAGACTTTCTCTCCAGTAGTCAAGTTGACCACTGTCAGCTCCTTCACTGCCATAGCAACAAAGAAAAAATGGAAAATCTCACAACTGGATGTGAATAACGCATTTCTCTATGGAGATTTGCATGATGAGGTGTGTATGCAGGCTCCTCCAGGTTTTGAAGTGCAGGGGAGTTAGTTTGCAAACTGAACAAGTCCCTCTATGGGTTAAAGCAGGACATTAGACAATGGTATGATAAGCTGACTGAAGTTTTATATTCAAGAGGGTAAAACACATTCCATGCATGACTATTCCTTATTCCACAGGAAGCAAGGTTCCTATATTGTCTTTATAGCAGCATATGTTGATGATGTGCTGCTCATAGGGACTGATTCAGAAGAGATCAACCAGCTTAAGGCTTTCCAATATGACATGTTCAAAATTAAAGATTTGGGAAAGTTACATAACTTCCTAGGGCTGAAAATCCTTTACAAATCAGTTGGCATTATCATTTCACAAAGAAAGTTTGTCCTAGACTTGATAAAATAATATAAGTGTCTGCATTCCCCAAGCTTGATTTCTCCCCTTGATCCTACAACAAAATTGAAAGCTAAAGAACGCGCTCCTTTGTCTGATCCTACTTTTTATAGGAAGTTAGTTGGAAAACTGAACTTCCTTACTAATACAAGGTTAGACATAGCATATGAAGTTCAATATCTCAGTCAATTTATGCAAGATCCTAGGGAGCCTCACTTGCAAGCAGCATATCATATGCCGAGATACCTAAAGAAGGAACCTACTCTGGATCTATATTTCAGCAATACAGATGATCTTTTAGTTGCTGCTTATTGTGATTCTGATTGAGCTGCTTGCCCTGATTCTAGAAGATTAGTATCTGGTTATGTTATCTTTTTGGGTGGTAGCCCTGTCAGCTAGAAGTCCAAGAAACAGGAAACCATCTCCCTCTCCTCAGCGGAAGCAGAATACAAAGCCTTCAGAAAAGGTTGTTGGTGAGCTTGTTTGGTTGTCCAGACTACTTGAGGAACTCACAGTGCCAGTTTGTTTGCCCATACCTGTACATTGTGACAGCCTCTTTGCTCTGCACATTGCTAGGAACCCTGTGTTCCATGAAAGAACCAAACACATTGAAGTCGATTGCCATTTCGTTTGTACCAAGCTTCAGGAAGGTCTCATATCTTTACACCACATTGGCTATTAGTTAGTATAACTAGTAAGTGTAGTTAGTATAGTGCTTAGCTGTCAACAGAATTAGTTAGTGGGTTTATTCTTTTATTGCCAGTTGTATCCTAGTTGTGCATCTATATATAATTGAACAATACTCAATACAAAATGTGAGAGTTTTCATCTTAACAAAGTCAGATACTCTCTTCAACTCTTTGTTTCGAGCTCCATCTTCCGGAAACTTCTGAATCCCTCCATTGGAGGAGTTGTGGAGCTCAGTTCGTAACTATAATCTCTACATTATTGATATAAGTTGATCGCTATTCTGTTGTAAAATGAATTTTTTTGCTAATATTTAATTGATAATACCACAATCGCTGAGGCCTAATATTTTAGCTAGAAGTGTGGTTTAACATTTATTTTAATACTCAAGATTTCTTATACTAACACTTTGATAAGACACGTGAAATGTATACCTAAAGGTATACATCAATATGAATTGTAATATCTTTTAAAATGGATATTTTCCGGTAATTATTTTTGGTTGCATCCATTAATTTCCCTTAATTATATTCGGTTGTAATAATTAATATTATAAAGGAACAATTACAGAAAATAAAAGAACCTAACAATTTCTTTTTAAAAAAAAATCGAAACTGGAGATGATTTAGTAAAATGAAAGAAGTCTATTTAATTTTGACAACAAAATAAGAGCATATAAATGGAGGGCTAAACGGAGAGATACGGTCTCTAACGGGAGTAGAGTAAACAGGACAAAGTAGTCTCCTCACTCTCGACTACGATTGCCGTTCCCCACCCGCTGCTTATCCGCCGTCGCCGGTTTACGACTGGTTATTTCTCTCTCACTTTTTTTTTATAATAAATTATTTTGAATTTACTTGTATAAATTGGTACCAACTTTTTTCCAATTTAGTTTAGCTTTATGGTAATACTTCTGTGTTGATTTTTTAATGTGTGCTTTTGATTGTGTGATGCTGATAATTTAACATGGAGAAAAACGAAAGGCAAAGACAATGGGCCAAGTAACTAGCTTTTGAGGGTACGGTTAACTATCTGTCTTTAGTTTGATTACTTTGATATTAGGTTGTTAGTTTAATTGTTTTAAAAGTAATTGAATGTTGGAGAATTAGCTTAATTACCTGAAAATGTTAGTTTGATTTTGTAAATGCTTTTTTGTTGTTGATTGATATCTGTATAAATTATGTAAACCTGAATTAGCTTAAGCCAGGTTTAATTTGTAACCATCTTAATATTTGATTTCAATTACCTCTTTAATCCAAGTTACTTTACCCTATTGAACCTTTGAGTTAAGATGAGTCTGTTAGACAACTTGATAGTTAAAATCTCACAGATTCTCTAAAAGTAATTTTTCGTCTGCCCTGCATCTTAATTGTTAGAAAGTGTATTGTCTCCTTATAAAATTCTTCTTGTGTCTCTGCTCCTCATCCCGTCTTCTGTTATTAATTCCCACTTCTAGAGCTGAAGTCCATCAGTATTGCGTAAAATGGAGAATAAAACAACGAAAGATTCTGAATCCATTAAACCAGATCGGAGGGGTAACAGTAACAAAAAGGGAGAAAGGGGCTTGCAGATTGAAGGATACTCATTCGAAGGAATATCAATAGCAGGTCATGAGACATGCATAATAGTCCCCTCGCTTAACTTAGCCTTTGATATTGGCAAGTGTCCTCAGCGTGCCATCTCTCAGCAATTCCTTTTCATCTCACATGGCCACATGGACCACATTGGAGGGCTGCCTATGTATGTTGCCACTCGCGGCCTTTACAGAATGCAACCTCCTACTATTATTGTACCAAAAGTTATCAAAGAAAGTGTTGAGAAGCTTTTTGAAGCTCACCGATCTATGGATCACTCAGAATTGAACCACACTTTGATTGGTTTGGATGTGGGTAAAAATCTACTTGCATTGATTATATAGCTCACTCAATTAGTTACTACAGAAATGGAATTAGCTCTTATTTCACAATTGAAGTGAATGCAGCTTTATGCATATGCAGGAGAAGAATTCTACTTGAGAAAAGATCTTAAAGTTAGAGCATTTAAGACTTACCATGTCATTCCTAGCCAGGTAAGCACTTCCCCTTAATGATCCGAGCTCTTTACTTCTCATTTCCCCTTACCCCTCTTCTTTTTGGCCAGTCCAAAGTGGATTATGTGAAGTACAAATCTGCTTCGTGCTTTCTGCAAGAGTAAGCTGCTGCTATAGTAGGACGCTATGGTTTTTATATTATGATCTTTATATTTATTAATGGTGTCTAATCTGAGCTTTTAATCGGCTTGTTTTTATGGTATATTGCAGGGTTATATAGTATATTCAGTAAGGCAGAAGCTTAAGCAAGAATATGCTGGCCTTCCAGGAGATGAAATTAAGAAGTTGAAGTTATCAGGTGTGGAGGTCTGTCATGATATCATAATCGAATAGAACTTTAATCCGATTGCATTTGTTTCTCAAGGTTGGTTTAAATTCAAACCCAAGGTGTCATGGATTAGTTATGGTTTTAGAAGGTCACTCGTCACTTATTTGCATTAGTTTCTCAAAAATTTAAACAGTCATCGCTTCAAAAGTATTGTATTGTGTTTGCAAATCCTTTACATACACATCCATCTAAATCTTATACACTCTTTTTGTTTTCCAATGGGTCTGCCTCTTTTCCATCTCTTTACCCTTTTTGTATATCTTATTGGTTCTGGTAAGCGCCATGATGTTGTAGTCTTTCTTTGCTGGGCAAAACAACCGAAGAACTTTATACTGTACAAAATAATGATTCTATTTCCTGTACCAACTAAGGGTAAGAATACGTGTGCATTGGTATGACCATGTTTACTTCAAAAACTTCTGGGCACATTTGAGGATTTAATCCTTTTTGCCTTTTATATTTCTTAAGATAGTTTGTGTGCAAACATTCAGCATTTTATTTCAGACACATGTGCAGCATGTTTTAATACATAACCTTGCACAAGAATGCATTGGCAACAAACTTCCTGGATATCTGATGTATGACAAAGATTAACTTTGGTTTTGACAGATTACCTACACAACAACAGCACCTGAAATTGCGTTTACAGGAGATACAATGTCAGACTTCATAAAGGATACTGAAAATGTTGATGTTTTGAGGGCAAAAATCCTCATTATGGAGGTAAACAACCACAACAGCAACCCAGTAGAATTCCACTAGTGAGGTTTGGGGAGGGTAGAGTGTACGCAGATCTTACCCCTACCGGGGGGTAGGGAGGCTGTTTTTGGGAGACCCTCGGCTCAATAGACGAGACAATAATATCAGAAAAGAACAAAAGAATATATCTGTAACAACAAAAGCAACCAGAAAAATAATACTCAGCAATCAAACGAGACAACAAATAAGTGGAAGGGTAATAGCCCAATACGATGCAAAAAGAGAAAAATAGTGTGCACACAAAATAACCCGCTAGCAGTCGTAAACAAAACGCTATCAGACTAACCAGTACAAAGAGAAAAAACACTCGACTACCCCCTAACCTACAACTGTAATACTCGTCCTCCAAACCTTCCTATCAAAAGTCATGTCCTCGGAAATCGGAAGTCGCGTCATGTCCTGCCTGATCACCTCGCCCTAATACTTTTTAGGCCATCCTTTATGTACCCGCCAAAGGCAACCGCTCACACCTCCTAACCGGGTATCTGGGCTTTTCCTACTCACGTGTCCGAACCATCTAAGCCTCGCTTCCCGCATCTTGTCGTCCATGAGAGCAACGTCCACCCTCTCCCAAATATCTTCATTCATAATCTTATTCAGCCTCGTGTCCCAGCACATCCACCTCAACATCCTTATCTTGGCTACTTTCATCTTCTGGATATGTGCATTCTTGACTGGCCAACACTCAGCACCATATAACATAACCGGTCTAACCACCGCTCTATAGAACTTACCTTTAAGTTTCGTTGGTACATTCTTGTCACACAGGATACTAGAGCTAACCTCCACTTCATCCACCCCACCCCAATGCGATGTGTTACATCCTCATCGATCTCCCCATTTCCCTGGATAATTGACCCTAGGTATTTGAAACTTTCTCTCTTGCAATGACTTGTGAGTCAAGCCTCACTTCCACGTCCGCTTCCTCCGTCACGCCACTGAACTTACACTCCGAGTATTTCGTCTTGGTCTTACTCAACTTGAAACCTTTGGACTCCAAGGCCTGCCTCCATACCTCCAATCTCTCTTTAGCGCCACCTCGCGTCTCATCGATAAGAATATCATCATCGAACAACATACACCATGGTACCTCCCCTTGAATATGGTGTGTTAGGCCGTCCATCGCCAGGGCAAATAAGAACGGGCTAAGCTGAGATCCTTGGTGTAACCCCATAACCACCGGAAACGGCTCTGAGTCACCTCCCACAGTCCTAACCTGAGTCTTAGCTCCATCATACATATCCTTTATTGCTCTAATGTAAGCTACCTGCACACCATTCACCTCTAGGCTTCTCTAAAGAACGTCCTTAGAAACCTTGTCATACGCCTTCTCTAGGTCAATAAACACCATGTGCAAATCACTCTTCCTATCCCCGTATTATTCCACCAACCTCCTGATAAGATGGATAGCTTTCGTAGTAGAACGGACTGGCGTGAACCCGAACTGGTTTTCTGATATAGACACCGCCCTCCTAACCCTCCCTTCCACCACTCTCTCCCAAACTTTCATAGTATGACTCAGTAACTTGATGCCTCTATAGTTGTTACAATTCTAGATATCACTTTTGTTCTTGTACAATGGAATCATCGTACTCCATCTCCACTCATCTGGCATCCTCTTCATCCTGAAAATAACATTAAACAACCTAGTCAACCACTCCAAGCCTGCTCGACCAACATACCTCCAAAATTCTACTGGAATTTCGTTTGTTCCTTGTATTTAACACTTGTTAAAATAAATTCCTTGTATTTAACACTAGTTAAATAGTGTACCTTGTCTGTAACATGACGCTCAACTTCTGTGACTCCTTGCAGTTATTTTTCTTTCTCCCTTGACTTCCGGTCTATATCTAATTTACTATCTGGACTTTTATTGATTTTAGTTGATTCTTTTTAAATACGCGTGACAGTGGGGACTGCTATTTCATTTTTTTACATTCTGTTATTGCATATCTTGTCTCCTTCAACTTTAGACACTTTGCTAGAGTTATTTTTAGTTGGTCTCCTGAGCCTTTTTTGCATGATCCAACTATATCGGGAGCATGAATTTGATGGAGGACATAGTCGGAGTTGTTACAGAATGTTCTCATTTTTGGCCGCAAAAGAAACTATTTGTGTATTAAAGGGAAATATGATTACATATGTAGTTATGCTTCTAAGATGATACAATTGGAGTAAACTTACTAATCATTTAATAACTTCAGATGGGAGTAGTATCATTCTACTTGCACCTTAAATCCCAAAGAAAAATAAACTCACTCACTAACTCTTATGCAAGCCGTACAACAAAATTAGCATTGTTAAGATCTTTTGTTCAATTTGCCTTATCAACACTACTGGTTATCGGACATTTTAATTCTTCGACAGAGCACTTATGTGGAGGACAAAACAACCGCTGATGACGCAAGAGAATATGGACATACTCATCTGTCAGAGGTGGTTCTTTTTGCATAACTTCCTGATATTCCTTTTTATTAACCTTAAGATCACCAACACATGGAAACTAAAATCCTGAATGTGTTATAGAATAATTTAGGAGTCTGATATACAATTCTTTATGCTTTGATGGCATGCTACCAGATCATCAGTTGCGCAGACAAGTTTCAGAACAAAGCAATCCTTTTGATCCACTTCTCAGCCCGCTATCAGTTGGATGTAAGCTTCTCTCTCTTTCTCTCTCTGTGTGTTATTTTTGTTTGTAGAAAGCTGGTTTCTATGATAGAAATGGAATCCAACTGTCTTTAATTTTTTGTCTGTCCTTTACTTGTTGGTTGTAACTTTGCACCTTTTTGGTCTTTTCATTCTCTTAAAAAAAAACTTATAACAAACCACTTAGCATTATTGTCATTTGTTTTTCACAACAGTCATACCTTGGTACAGCGTTTTGGAACCTAAAAGACTCAGGAAAGCATGGCCTTTTGTCATTTTCATGTTCCTACTAATTAATCTTTTTCCCTAATAAAGAAAGGATCTAATTCTAGGACTAACTTGTTTCTTTCCTTTTGTATTATTCTAACAATTTTTTTTTTATCAGGTTATTCAGCAGGCTATTTCTGCAATACCTCTGCCTTTGGCAGGCAGAGTTTTTGCACTTACACAAGGTTTTTGACGCAAGGCTCAATCCACGTATCAGCTACTTTAGAATCTCTCCCTTGTGCTTTTTGGACATTTGCTGGGAGTAATTCTTACTAAAATGATGTTGAAATCAAATCTTCAGATTATCTGAAGTTCGTTTGGGAAATTTGAGATCAAATTCAGATCTAACATAATCCTTTCTTATAATCTAGTTTACAATTAAGCTGGATCTAGCCACAATATCATCTGTATTGGTGGAATTTAATATCATTTGACTCGAATCTCTATTTGAAATGTTTTGATATGGATTAAAAAAAATTTAAATTTTTTTTTTTGGATGCTAGCACATTAGGTATAAGTTGTGTGGTTTTGAAGCAACAAAGTTTTGAACGCTTTTTATGAGCCAACTGTAGTTGACCAAAAAATTGATTACTTTTGGTTAAACTAATTAATCGGTTATTAAAGAGATTAATCTTAGTTAAAGCTAATAATTTCAAATCTAAGGTTAGTGCAGTAGATGATATAGATAGTGGTGAGACAGATTTAATGCGTTAGGTATTAAATGCTTAGAATGCAACAATGTGTGAGAAATATCATATATTAAATAGCATTAAATGACACTAAATGTAAATAAGAAGGAAGATTCACCAAATATTGAATGATGTAGATGATTCATTCCCCTGAAAATGATGAATGACAAGAATATATGAGAATATTGAAGACGTTCTCGGGTCTAGTGGAAATGACAAAAGATAATCCAAAAGATGAATCTCTTCAGAAAGGTGTTCTTTGTATTTACCTAGAGAGCTTGCTTTTCAAAAGAATTCTTATCACATAGAATATTACCTGCCATTGGCCTTATCTCTCATTCTATTTATGTGGGATATTCCCAAAGAAGCCTAAAAGTACAAACAGAGAGAATATTTGATAGAATATTCCCATTGAAGATCCCAATACAAAACTAACCGTTACCACTACCTATATTACTCGACCTCGACCGCGGTTGACCGCTTGGCGACACGTTCCGTTAATCATTGGTCGACCTCGGCCAAATTGCCCACGATAATTACAAATTACTCATGATATTCACCTCTTTGTGCTGAATTTCCTCGGTCGGATTTTGACCTATACAATTAGTCCCTACACTTATCGAGGTTGTCTTTTGGTCGACCTCGGTGAGCGGATTTTATTAATCATAGTCGAGAAATTCAGGTGGATGGGTCGAGTAATAAAGATTATGGTCGAGATGGTAACGTGGCGCTTTGCAGGCCACAACTTATCGTGATGTTGTGACGTCAACCCTTGTCGTTTCGATCTTTGTGCGTCGGCATTTAATTTTCTCGATTGGGTTTTCTGTGTCCTCTATAAATAGGGATTGGGAACCCTTCGTATGATCCTTCATGTTTTCTAGCATTTGAACCTGCATATTTTCCTCCCTTCTTCTTCTTCTTCTTCTTCCTGCATTCTTGCTCCTGTTGCTTCAATTTTCGTACCCTCGTTCTCTTTTATGATTTGAGTGATTTCTGCTACTTCTACCTCTTTTGAGTTTGCATCATCTGTTTACAAGCAACTAAAAATGGTCAACGCACCTTCCGGCTCTTGTGAGGCTTCTGACCCAATATCACTGGCAGTGAGAATGCCTCCTCACGACGATGAGGTTGATGTTGTCGCTGAGGGCGAAAGCTTTCCCACTGTAGAGGAAATAATTTCTCGTAATGACAAAACCAGTTCGGACTTCTCGAAACTACTTGCGGACCAGCCCAAACCTGTGGAATCCAAAATGGACGCGGCCGCCCTCGCTGAGCTTAGGGCCAAGTACAACATCACGGCCGGTCGCGACGTGGTACATATTCATCTCCATGGATATTGCGCATTCTACGCATATCCGTTCTACGTGGGCTATTCTTTTCCTCTTCCTCTGTTGGCGGAGTAATTCTGTCGCTATTACGGCATATGCGCGGCTCAGCTTTCACCCTATATTTACAAACTCTTTCTTATGTTGATAAAGAACGCGGAACTGGCCAACCGCGGGATTTCCATTTGCCATCTGATGTACCTCTTCGCGCCAAGCTTCCATAGGGGTACAATGTTACACCTTCGCCACCGAGGAAGCAAGGGATTGGTGGTGAAGGTGGACGATAAGGCCATCGTCGATTTTGGTTCAACTTCTTCTATATCAAGACCGAGCACGTGGTGTCAAACCCCAGTGGGTTCCCTTAAGCGCGGGACTTCGCCCGTAAGTATTTTTGCTGATTGTTTGTTTTATTTATCTTGGGGGTGACTTAATCGTTCCTCTTCTTCTTTTGTGTAGCCGAGAAAGAGCCTCCTTCGTTGGTTATTGACATTCAAGACTGGGTAAGTCAAGTCTTTCCCCACATGGTGGGGATCCGTGAATGATCGACGTTCCACAAGAAGCTTGGGCGTAAACTTTCTGCGACCTGTGAGTTGTTTAATTTGAACTTCTGTTGCTTCGACCTTCATGTTGTCTTCTTTTCCTTTTCTCTTCTGTAGCGGGGTTGGCTTAACTGCTGCTTTTGTTGTCAGGTCGGAGAGCTTCGAGAAAAGTGAAGGCTCCTACCCCGCTTTTCGTCAACCAAGTGCTATGACGGGGTCTCGACTTGCTGCGATTACGGGCAAGTTCATTCAGACGAGTACTTCTTCTCAGACCCTGACACTGCGCAAACCTAGTAGACGGGCGGTGGCCCCATCAATGGAGACTCCGGCTTCTCCTGTGTTACACTTGGTAGATGAGTTGTCGCCGAGTGAGAAGGGATTAGTTCAACTTAAAAGGAGGAGGGTGGAAGTCGGCGAAGGGGCAGCTAGAGCCGAGGAGTCGACAAATGGTGACCTTGAACCGGCCATGGCTGCATCGGAGAATGAAGTGGATTTGGCTACTGTGGCTTCGCCGCCTGTGGAGTTCGTAGAAAATGCTCCTTTCCCGGGGTCATTGTCGAAGAAGGAGAGCTACCACAGGTTGCGGAGGCTGTGCCGAGGAGCGATCTGTCACCTTCAGGACAGGATGACGTTCCTTCATCCTCTGAGGAGAGAGCGAAGAATGTGGTCGTGGACGGCTATGGCACCAGTTGTGACGTCTACCCTGAAGAGGCTTGGATTTTCACCGAGGGGTTTACTTGGGTAGAGGTAAGGTTAGAGAGATCTACTCGCACCATAGCCGTCCCTCTGGACTGCGACTTACTGGTGAATACAGAGAACGTGGTTCCTTCTTTGGGTCCTCTCAGCTCTAATGCCGAGGGAAGGACTTTACAGACGTTCAACGATGGCACTCTATCGTCGGGCATAGCCGGAATGGCTTTGAAAGTAAGTCTATGATTTTTCTAGTTCCCGTGCCTTACATTCTTCCTCTCTTTTTTAGACTGACTTCCTTCTTCTTTTTCACTAGACCATCATTATGGAGATTGAGAGTGCCCTCCGAGAAGAGAAGTGGAAGGCTATTTTCCAGAAAATGGAGAGGATGTACCGTGAGTACTGCGCCAAGCACCATGAGATATGCAACCGATTTGGTGTGGACAACAACTTTTAGGCCCTTAGGGATGAGCTGACGCAGAAAGATGATGAAATTGTGAGAGTCATCGGTAAATGCAGCGAGCTCGAGGGAGCACTTAGAGTCAAAAAGGACGAGTTTGAAGTGAGCAAGGGGTAGAGGCTGAGTGTGCCGACCTTCAAGCTCAAGTGGCATCTCTGTGGGCCGAGCTTGAGCAGAGTTCGATCAGAGCTAATAATTTGAGTAATGAGGTGATCGAAAACGTGGCAGAGTTGGAGAAGGCCGAGGAGACCAGGGTGGCGGCGTTGGAAGATGCCATACGCGTCCTCCGGTCTGAGCGGGCGAGTGATGTGGAGACGGTCGTGCTCAGGGTGTTGATACCCAATTTTTCCCTCATATATTTTTCAAATAATATACATACTTTCAAAATACCATTTTTTGCATTATTATTAATTCACAGGATTTACACAAGCATTTCTTAGAATTTTCATAATTTTAGAGCTTTTAAATCAATTTTTTCCTTGCATTAATTTACATAAAATATCAGTAATTACTCTTTTAAATTATTTGTGATGAATTAATCACTTAAAATTATTATTTGCATCCCTAATACGTTTTTGAAATATTTTTTACCTCATTACAATGGTATTTTTAGGCTATTTGCATGAATTTGGAATAATAGCCTACATTTTGCATTCTTATTGTAATTGATATTTCATTTAGGGTCAAAATACTATCTTAAATTTTTATAGTCTCCTATTATTGTTTAAAGTATTAATTTGCATAAGTAGCATTTTTATTTATTTATTTACTTATTTATTTAAATTATTTTCCTTTTAATTACTATTTTTGTAAAAGTTGGCCCAATTTTTAATTAGATTTTCGGACCAAACCAGCCCAATACACTAACCCAATAACCCCAGCCCAAACCTATCACGACCCGCCTAGCCAACCCGACCCAACCCCTTTTAAAATCCTGGCCGTTGATCTCTAAGATCAACGACCCACACTTAATCCCCCTTCTTAAATTACCTAACACCCAAACCCTAACCCATTCCCCTCTAACCCGCCGCCCCTAAACTCTCTCAGCTTCCCCTTCTTTATCTGAAGAACCCTAACCGACGCCCTTCTAAATCCCTCTTCTAATCCCACTAATAATGGAATTCGATTGCCATACTCTTGCCATATTTGACCCCTTGTGGTACTGGTTGTTCGTTTATGGTGTTACCTAGGTGCTTGCTTAAACATGGAAAGCAATCTCGTCCACAATATTAAATTACTCTGTTTCCTTGTTTGTTGCTCGATTTTGACTGCTATATAAACCCATTCCCCTTCACCTTTTGGACAGACTTTGAATCGCTAAAATTTCCACTAAAAATTGAAGATCTTCACTCCGTTGTTCGTTTATTCTCTTGTCCTATTTTGGCTCTTGGCCGACTGAAATTTAAGGCCACCAGAATTCCTATTTTCTCTAACTTCCTTGGGTGTGAGCATTGCCCTGGGTTCCTTGAAGCCCTTGGAAACTTGACACATCTAAGGTTCTGGGTTATACTGCTTTGTTGACGCTCAAAGTGACTATGTTCTTTTCTTGTTTGTCTACTTGTCGATCAGTAACTGGTTAGTTCTCAACCTTTGCAATGTTCATTCTCATGTGTTCTAATTAGCATATTCATGCCTCTGAATTACATAACCTAATGTGTTTTCTAGACTATCTCTATGTGTGACTCTGCTTATAATATGAACCCCTCTAGCATTTACTCATGCCTAAATTGTCAGTTCTAAAATGCGTGTGTTTAACTTGAGTAAGTTTGACTGTTTGGAGTTCATTTAGCTTAATGCATTGGTAATTTGAGTGTTTACGCTGGCTATATGACATTCGTGGGTCTTCTGCCTTGTCTTGGATTTTTGTAGTAACTGATTTCTCTCTGTTATATGCCCTAATTTATGATAAAACCCTCATTCTAGTTGTGATTTTCTCCTATGATCATGTTTATCACTTAATATGTTCTTGCCTTGCCAAATTCTGTACTCCCTAGCAACTAGGTGGAACCTTTTAGACTAGTTTCTTAACTTGTGTCCCCTATAACATCTGATTTTGTTTGCCTTGTTGGTATGAGTTGCACTATTTAAACCCCTAGTGTAGCATAATCTGACCCTTAGTCTTGAACTTGTTAAGTTAATTGTTTGCCTTACTGGCCTAATGCTCATTTGTTTATTAACTTTGTAATCCTAGAAGCCCTAATCCCCCTTGCTTCTTCCAGATGTATCCTGCCCTAATGTGCTAAGTGTAGACTTGCAACATTGAGCTGTCTCTTGAGTTTGTGTACCCTATATGTTGATATGTTCATTGTGTGATCTCTTTTGCAATGCCTATTCCTAAAATAAAAATGCACTTCTCTAAATTCTGCTATTTGACTACTATTTTTATTGGTTGTTTACTCTATTCTAAACCTATAATTCTTGGCCGGCTGAAAGCCAAGGCCACTAAAACTTTCTCTATTAACCTCCCTAGTGTGAGCACTGTTCGGGATCCACTTTGAGACCCTTGTGAACTCTGACACACTAGTGCCTGAGGTTCTTGGCCATTTTCCTGACTACTCAATTCTTCCCTCTTTCTACTTACTGAATGTGCGAATAGACTTGTGTAAATGATTTTTTTCCTGGATCCTATGATCAAACCATGGTTGTTTGGTTTGGTTCGATTTCTCCTATAGTTTCTGGGCTATGTTGAGATCTGTGTGGAAAAAGAGCTTAGTTGAAGGCCTGACAGGGTTGGGTATCCTTTGGGCCTGTCTTGGGCCTACTATATTTATTTGTATCACTTTATAATTTTATTTCATTATTGGTCCTGTAATAATTCTGTAATAACAATTGGGGTAATAGTGAAATTGGGAAATGGGTATCTCCTAATACTTGCATGAAAAGGGTAGAAAACATGTTCATAGGATTTTTATGATCTATTTGGTTATATGTGAATCTCTTTGTGCACGTTTAGAAATCATGCCATTAGGGAATCACACACTCACATAATTAGTATGTCGCCAATGCATAAGTGTTCTACCTTATTCTTGTGTCTGCTTCTATGTGTTGCTGGACAACATGCCTATAGGAAATATTTGCTAACAAATGCTCCTTAATCTGCTCAATAGATATCATGTCTATATGAGCTAAATGTATAAAATCAGTTCCAAC
Source organism: Nicotiana paniculata (assembly GCA_005239505.1). Lineage (NCBI taxonomy): Eukaryota > Viridiplantae > Streptophyta > Magnoliopsida > Solanales > Solanaceae > Nicotiana > Nicotiana paniculata. The sequence goes on along the minus strand of ML303209.1, from coordinate 33,911 downwards.
TGTCAATTTTTAGAAAGCATGCCTATAGATTTGTTAACTGATAATCTGTAATAAACGGTTTAGCAGCACCTGACACTTACCAACTGGTAATTTAGAAATCCTAGGTCTAAAAAACGGCTTGCATATCTTAATTAGATCATCTAGAAACTATGCCTATAGAGTTTAACTACTGCAATGCCTTCAATTCTGAAAACTGCCTAATATGTAAAATTTGCTCGCATGCATTTGTTTGTCTAATTGCGGAGGCTAATGTGAGCCTTTAAATGAATTTAATTGCAGTCCTATTTGTTTTGATTTGTCTCCTAGTTTTAACATTTTTGATCAGCCTAAGTCAAGTCTAGAACCACCAAAGATAGAGGTCCAAATGCCTCCTGGACCATAGACATGGTACGGGTGGTGCACGCATAAGGCACGATTTAGAATCAACTAGTGCGCTTTAGGTAAAAACTTAAAGATAGTAATCGGGTAGCAGGAGATGATAGTCTGTGCCTTTCCCTCTCAACTCGTCTGCTTGAGGGTACCGGTCTAGACTCTTCTAGAAACCCCACTCTAATATTAACTGTGCATGCATCATGTCCAAACCTAGTATGGGTTAGAACGTTGTCCGCGTGATAACCCGCTAAGGCAAGCCTTGTCTAAAGTCTGCTGAGATTTCCGTAATCCTAATGGAAACAATCACGATATGTGCATTATTTGGAGAAAACATGCCGGTATGCTGATCATTAATGTGTAAATGGCCAAATCCGGAGGGGGAAAGGGCTAACTTTATTTGTTTTGCAGAAATGAGGCATGAAGTTCCCAGGTTCAGTGTGGTTCAAAATATCCCACCTTTGCTGCTGGATTGGTGGAAAATCTCTCACCAAGTGACAAAAACCATGTAAAAAGAGTCCTCGAGAATTTATCCTTTTTATTAGACATTCAGCCAAATAATGCATTAATCGAGGCCGCCACCATGTTTTGGGATGAGAAGAGAGTCGTCTTCCTGGTGACATAGAAATGACTCCTCTTTTAGAAGAAATAAGAGGCTTCACTGGACTCCTATGGGATAGCCTTGGTTTGTTGGTATCGAAAAATTGCACTTCCCGAGGTTTCTTAAAAATGATGGGTTTCAAGAGAAATGATGAGTTACTCTGTCTGAAAAAGTCTCATATACTATTTGAGTTCCTTTATGAGTGTTATGGGCACAACAAGTCATATCGCCTTACTATGATGAGTTTTCCATCACTTCTTTGGGTTGGACGCACCCCCGGATTTTTGTATTCATTGTCTGTTTTCTAGGGATGTTGATATTTATGATGAAGGGAGAAAGGATCCACACCCGCCTAGCTATGGTCGCTAGGAATTTAATGGAGGGAATTGGGGGGCAGACTTACACTATTGTCACTATGATTTTGGCGGAGATGTACCGGGCTTTATACCGTTGCAAAAAAAAGGTATGGGAACTTCGAGGGTTGCTCTGTTGCTGCAGGTATGGTTGTTAGAACACTTTCATAAGGTGAATACTGTCAAGAACTTCCGCGAAGACCATGGAATGAACACATAGCCTATCACCATCCGAAGAGAATGACTTTGATCCCAAGCAGGTTTGCGCAACTGGGAAACTCTGTGAGCTGGGTACAAATCTTTAGCAACCTGAATGATGAAAAGGTGAATTGGATGTTCGAATGGTTCCTTAGCAGCGAGTTCATCATCAGGTCGAGAGAGGATCCTTATCTAGTGCTAATAGGATTGAGAGGAATCTATCCTTATGCTCCTATAAGGGTTATGAGGCAAGCTGGGAGAAAGCATGTTATACCTCGAGTTTCCAACATGATTCAGTATAAATCAGACTTCAAGGGGAACGCCATTCCATTCAAGTTCGATGCACATAATATGTGGCATCAAAATATCATTGTGGAGAAAGATACCATCGAGCCAAATCGATATCACGCCGGCCATGTGTACTTCTATCCATCATGGTTGGTAGATGATAGAGTGGGAGATATCAAGCCAAGGGTTAATTTGAGGAATAGGGTCATAGGCGACGCTGCTGAAGCACAAGTCAAATACAGGATTTTGTGCAAAAGGGTTTTCGAGTCTGAAGCCAGGCATTTGGACAAACATAAAGTGGACATGAAAGCAATCAATGAGTGGAAGAGAATCACTACTAAATCATCAAAGAGGTTGGAATATTTGGATCAGGGGTTGATGGAGCTTGAGGGAAAGATGAGGAAGAGGATCTCAGACTGTTAGAATGCAGAGGGCAGCGAAGAAGGGCATCTAGCAAGGGCATATCTGTTGTTGGACATGCGCGACTTGGGGAACCTGACTGATGGAGCTAAGAAAGCCAAGCATGGAGAAGGTCCTTCTGGTACCAAATAGACTAGGAATAATGTTTATTTTCTTTCTAGGCTCATTTTACACTTTAGTAGTAATAAGGCTAATTCCATTAGTAACTTTTTGTAATTATTGTCGTTTTAGTAGGACTTGGTCCATTTATCACATTAATGAAATGACTCAGTTATTGGCATCAATTTTCTCCAAATCTATATGTCGCTTAGGCCTATCTCAGGCACAATGAGGTCTCCAAAATTAGGACGCGAATTTATAATTCTGCAATATGTGTTTAAATATCGCAAATATCCTTTTAATACTCCTTACTGACTTGTTTACCTTTTTATTTTTCTTTTCTTTTGTTTATTCCCATTCCCTAAGGTTGGTTCGCGCATACTGGATCAACATATCATACCAGATCTAGAGGTCCTTCACCTCCTCCTCCTCCTCCTCCAAGTGATCCCAAAAATAAAGGAAAAGCCAAAATGGATGACATGAGCGGTATCAGGAAAGACAACGCTACACATGCAGAGAATGTCGAAACTTCGGATGGTCGGAGTACTCCGGCACAGAACGACTTGGTCTTACAGTTAGAACAGAAAATACTGGAGTTACAAGGGGAACTTGAGCAGGTCTGGGACTTGGAAAACCTTTCCCTTACCCTGAATGTTCCCGACATCAATCAACAAAACGCCCAAAACCCAGCACCTCCCCAGAACACACAAAACCAGCACCCGCAAAATCTTCCTGCACCTCATCAATATGCCACGCCTCCTCAAAATATTAATCCTCCACCGGTGTCCACTCTTCCACAACATCACCATCATCCAACCCAGTATCCGTAAACCACTACCTACCACACTCCTCAAAATGCACCACAACCTACCCCGGATACCCAAAACTCAACCAACGAGCACCACTATGCCCAAATTCCTGGAGTACATCAAAGTAAGCCTATATATGTGGAAAAATTACCCCACACAGACCCTGTATACACCGGAGCCCGCCGAGAAGGATTTGCTCATCAAGAACATGGAGGAGGAACTCAAGAAGCTTACTAGCCGAGTCCAAGGTGTTGAAGGTGGTAAAGGCGTCGAGGGTTTGAATTATGAGGATTTGTGTATTCAGCTGAATGTAGAGATGCCATAGGGTTACAAACCTCCTAAGTTTAAAATGTTCGACGGGACAGGTGATCCGAAGGTACATTTGAGAAAATATTGTGACAAGCTCGTAGGGGTTGGCAAAGATGAAAAATTTTGCATGAAGTTGTTCATGAGGAGCCTCACTGGAGACGCCCTGTCCTGGTACATCAGTCAAAACCCAAAGAAATGGGTTAACTGGGTAAGCATGGCGTTAGATTTTATGGATGGGTTTAGGTTCAATACAGAAAATGCGCCAGACGTCTTCTACATTCAGAATCTTAAAAAGAAGCCGACGCAAACTTTATGCGAGTATGCTACTCGGTGGAGATCAGAAGTTGTGAAAGTAAGGCCAGCACTGGAAGAAAAATAGATGAATAAGTTCTTCGTCCAAGCTCACGATCCGTAGTATTATGAGAGACTGATGGTTATTGAAAACCATAAATTTTCTGATATAATCAAATTGGGAGAAAGAATATAAGAAGGGATTAATAACGGAACAGTGACAAATTTTGAAGCACTCTAGGCTACATACAAAGCCTTGCAGTCAGGCGGTATTTCTAAAAAGAAGGAAGTAGGGGCAGTAAAGGTGGCCCAAGGTCCGAAGTCTCCTCTCACATACCAAACACCCCCACCCACATATCAGCCTTCACCTCCCAGATTCCAACAACCCGTCCCCACTTACCATACTTATAAAACCCAGCCATTATACTACCACTCACCACCAGCCCGCCAAAACTACCAAAAACCTAGACCAAATTTTGACCGCAGACCGCCCAGACAATAAACCCCGATTGCTGAACCCATCAACCAATTGTACAAGAGACAGAAGGCTGTCAGATATGACACTCAAATTCCCGTTGTTTCCATAGAAAATTCCTCCTAGTAGATTAACCCAAATAAGACATGTGCCTACCACTCAGGCATGAAGGGTCATACTATTGATGAATGTCGCACTTTGAAGGATAAGATCCAGCCCTTGATTGACACCAAGGTTATACAAGCAACAGAGGTTGCGCCTAATATCCGTAACAATACTCTCTCGGATCACAGGGGCGAGGGGTTAAATGTGATAGAAACCGACGAAGAATGGGATCCGGAAGGGTCAATTGGGCTCATTCGTGAAGGGGATAGTCCTAAAATACCGCCAGTCACTCTCACACCTATTGTGGTACAGATTCAGTCACCGATTGAGGTTGACGTAGCCACACCGAGTCTGTTTGATGTTGAAGTAACAAATCCCTCCGCCGCACCAACTCCGTTCGAAGTGGAAGTGACCACATCCTTCACCGTGACAGTAGCACCTACACTGTCCTTTAAGTCTAATGCTATGCCATGGGACTATGCTGCAAAAGCGAGAAGGAAAGGAGAGGGGAAAATGGAGGATACAGGTGCAACACAAGGCATGACTAGAACTGGTAGGGTTTCTACGCCCGACCATTTGGGAGGAACAAGTAAAGAAGTTGCTTCTAAGCCGCCTGTCATTGAAACTGGCCCGGATGATCTTTGGAGAAAGGTGCAAGCAAGATAGTATTTTGTGGTTGATCATCTGAATAAAACCCCTGCCTAGATATCCATTCTATCACTACTACAGAACTCCGAGGCGTATAGAAATGCGTTGATGAAAATGTTGAATGAAGCCTACGTACTAGGGCTGTGCACGGATTGGATCGAATCAGACTTAGCACATTTTGGGTTCGGATTCTAGAAAATGCAATCCAAATCCGCCGAATTATATCGGATCGGGTTCGAATTTTAAAGTTTGGATCGGATCGGATCGGATTTCGGATCTTATTAGCCTCAAAGTTGCAAACTAGTATGTATATTTTCTTTGTAAAAGAGGCAATGCATCAAGAAAAATTCATGTTTATAAAATTATGAGAGTACTATGGTGCCAATATAGCTAAATCTAGCAATAGTAAAGGTAATAACTTGGAGGAAGAAGTGAAGGAAGTATTGACTATCCGAAATTAAGGTGTAGTATTTGTACATTTCCTAATAATTTCGGATTTCAGATCGGGTCGGATCAGATCGGATTAAAATATACCAATCCGAATCCGATCCGAAATTCGAAATTTTAATAAGCACAATCCGAAATCTGATCCAATCCGAAATCCGAAATTGAATGGATCGGTTCGGATTTCGGATATCCGATCCAAATGAACAGCCCTAATACGTACCCAATAACATTACCAGCGGGGAGATGGCCAATATGGTAGGAAAGGTATTGGAAAGCCATAAGATCAATTTCCACGATCACTTTCCACTACGATGAACTATCTCCAGAAGGGTTGAGTCATAACAGGGCACTGCAAGTGCAGTTCGAAGACGAATTCATTGCCAAGGTCTTGATAGATAGGGGTTCAAGTCTCAACATTTGTCCATTGACCATTTTGAATAGGTTGGGTAAAAGTTTACATGAGATACGATTAGGGACTATGAACGTGAAAGCATTCGATGGGTCTCAAAGGGCCACGATTGGGGAGACCAACCTGTGTTTGCAGATGGGCTCGACTTGGTTTGATGTTGAATTTCAAGTGTTGGACATATCCACCACATACAATCTACTGTGGGACGACCTTGGATACACGTTGTTGGGGCTGTGGCCTCTATTCTACACCAGGCCGTGAATTTCGAATGGAATCATCAGGAAGTAATCATTCACGGGGACGGGAGTAATCCTATTTACACCAATCAGACTGTTCTGGTTGTTGAGAATAGAAGGAAGTTGGGTGGAGAGACTTACCATCGCATTGAGCGTGTCAATGCGATTGAGAAAGATAAATGGAGGAGTAGCAAAATAGAGAGCATATTGGCATGGTCAGGGTATGAACCTGGTAGGTGGCTCAGTAAGAATCTCAAGGGTATTATTAAACCAATACAGCTAAAGCGTCATGGCACAACCTTTGGACTTAGTTATCAGTACACCTGGTAGGAGTATAACGATTGGTCGCCGCCATGGCGTGGTCCTTATTACCCTTTTGAGCAGTCGGCACCACATTTGAGCCAATCCTTTCATCAGGCCGACATGATGTGGGGATCTGAAGAAGATGAAGTTCTAGCTAGCTTAAGGAATCTGTTCTTGGAAGATGAAGATATGGATTGCAGCGCAATAGTTGAGGAGGAGGAGGAGGAGGAGGAGGAAGGCCTCGTCATTCAGACAGTGGAGAAGAGAGTTGTTCTCAGGAACTGGACCGCTACACCATCACGGGTCTGCCGAGTTCTGGGGTAGCCTGGCCGCTAGCATCATTTATTTTGAAAACAATTTTTTATGGTCATTTTAAAGACATTTTCCAGTATTTTGTTATTTTGGTTTGAAACAATTGTTTGGTTCGTTAAAATTTCTTTTGTTTAACGTCGGTATTTATCAATGGTTTGATATTTTAGTATTTATTATTATCCTTTACATTTTCTCTCGACAACATTATTATTACTTATCCTGATGAACCAACAACCGTGACATGTAAACATAAGGATAGTGAGTCAGAGGAAATAGAAGAAGAAGACATAATACCTGATGAAATTGTGAGAGAAGTGGAAAATTTTGAGAACAAGCCTAAGTCTAATCTGGACGAAACCGAGATAGTCAATTTGAAAAATTCCGAAACAGTCAAAGAAACTCGCATAAGCATTCAGCTGTCACCATCAGAGAAAGAAGAGTACATCCATTTCCTGAAAGAGTATGAAAATATTTTTGCGTGGTCTTATGATGATATGAATAGTTTGAGCACGTCTATCGTGGCTCATAAACTACCTACCAACCCTATGTATCCGACGGTAAAGCAGAAGCTCAAAAAGTTCAAGCCAGATATGAGTCTGAAAATTAAAGAAGAGGTCACCAAGAAGATCAAAGCTAAGGTTCTTAGAGTGGTTGAATATCCAACCTGGTTGGCTAATATTGTGCCAATTCCGAAAAAGGATGGGAAATTCAAAGTATGTGTTGACTATCGAGATTTAAACAGAGCAAGTCCTAAAGATGATTTTTTGTTTCCCAATATATACATACTGATCGACAACTGTGCCAGGCATGAACTCCATTCTTTTGTGAACTGCTTCGCGGGATATCATCAGATCTGGATGGATGAAGAAGATACCAAGAAGACAGCCTTTTTACGCCATGGGGAGTATGCTGCTACAAAATGATGCCATTTAGTCTAAAGAATGCTGGAGCCACTTATATAAGAGCCATGACAACCATTTTCTACGACATGATACACAAGGAGATAGAAACATATGTGGACGATGTCATAATCAAATCCAATAAAGGTACAGATCACATAGCAGACTTGAGAAAGTTCTTTGATCGACTTCGAAGGTATTATTTGAAACTGAACCCCGCAAAATGTGCTTTTAGGATCCCTGCTGGAAATTTGTTAGGATTCATCGTCAGCCGCTGAGGATTGAGTTGGATTCGCCAAAGGTCAAGGCTATCCGGGATTTTACACCTCCAAGGAACAAAAAAGACGTGATGAGCTTCTTGGGGCGTCTCAATTACATCAGCCTCTTCGTGGCACAATCAACCGTGATTTGTGAGCCAATTTTCAAAATGTTAAAGAAGGATGTCGCAACAAGTTGGACTGAAGAATGCCAGAAAGCTTTTGACAAAATCATGGAATATTTGTCCACACCACCAGTCCTGATCCCGTCAGAACCTGGTAGACCTTTGCTACTCTATCTGTCCGTACTAGATGGGGCTTCCAATTTTGTCTTGGGACAACATGATGAGACGGGGAGGAAAGATCAAGCCATATACTATCTGAGTAAGAAGTTCACACCATATGAAGCACGATATTCTTTGCTGGAACGCACCTGCTGTGCCCTGAGGTGGATAGCTCAGAAGTTGAGGCCCTACTTCTGTGCCTACACCACATATCTCGTATCAAGGATGGACCTCTGAAATACATTTTCCAGAAACCTATGCCTACAGGGAATCTGGCAAAATGGAAGATAATGTGAGTGAATTTGACATCGTATATGTAACTTATAAGGCAGTCAAGGGACATGCATTAGCAGATCATCTGGCAGAAAATCCTGTAGGAGGAGAATACGAATCGCTGAAAATGTATTTTCCCGATGAAGAAGTATCATTTCTAGGGGAGGATATCTCTGAAACCTACGACGGTTGGAGAATGTTCTTCGATGGGGCTGCAAATTTCAAAGAAGGGGGTATCGAGGCTGTTTTGGTGTCAAAGACAGGTCAACATTATCCGGTATCTGTGAAAGTCAGATTTTCGTGCACCAACGATATGGCAGAATATGAGGCTTGCATCTTGGGACTTAATTTGGTCATTGACATGAATATCCAGGAATTGTTGGTAATTGGTGATTCAGACCTTTTGGTACATCAGGTTCTAGGAGAGTGGGATACAAAGAATACCAAAATATTACCATATTTGTACTATATGCAAGAGTTTATGAAGAGATTCACAAAGATAGAGTTCAGACATGTTCTGAGAATCCAGAATGAGTTCGCAGACGCATTGGACACCTTGTCTTCCATGATAAAACACCCGGACAAGAATTTCATCAACCCTATTCCAGTAAGGATCCATAATCAACCAGCTTATACGCTCACATTGAATAAGAAACGGATGGGAATCCGTGGTTCTATGACATCAAAGAATACTTGGCAAAAGGAGAGCACCCGGAGCATGCAAATCATACTCTGAAACGCACACTCCGAAGATTATCCAACCATTTCTTCCAAAGTGGAGGAATTGTGTGCAGAAGGACTCCAGACCTAGGATTATTACAGTGTGTTGACGCCAAGGAAGCTTCCAAACTGCTCGAAGAGATACATGCCGAAACTTGCGAACCACACATGAACGGTTTCGTTTTAGCTAAGAAGATATTAAGAGCAGGATATTTTTGGATGACTATGGAAACGGACTGCATCATGTATGTTCAAAAGTGTCATCAGTGCCAAATACATGCAAATATGATACGGGTGCCACCAAATGAACTCAATGCAACAAGTGCACCTTGGACTTTTGCCGCTTGGGGAATGAATGTCATCGGTCCGATCGAACCCGCCGCTTAAAAGGGAACATGTTCATTTTTGTGGCCATAGACTACTTCACAAAATGGGTTGAGGCTGCATCTTACAAAGCTTTAACCAAGAAAGTCGTCGCAGATTTTGTCAGCGATCGTATTGTTTGTCGATTCGGGGTGCCAGAATCCATCATCACCGATAACGCCGCCAACCTCAACTATGACTTAATGAAATCTATGTGTGAAACCTTCAAGATCAAGCATAAGAATTCCACAGCATACAGGCCTTAAATGAATGTTACCGTGGAAGCCGCAAACAAGAATATCAAGAAAATATTGAGAAAGATGGTAGACAACCATAAGCAACGGCACGAGAAATTACCATTTTCCTTGTTAGGGTATCGTACCACAGTCCGCACATCAACCGGAGCAACCCTCTTCTTGCTGGTCTACGGTACTAAAGATGGCATTCCCAAGAAGTCAAAATTCCTTCTTTAAGAATTATACAAGAGGCTATGAATAATTAGCTCTTATTGACGGGAAAAGAATGAATACGGTATGCCATGGTCTACTTTACCAAAACAGAATGTCCAAAGCTTTCAACAAAAGGGTCAGACCTAGACAGTTCACACCAGGGCAACTGGTGCTGAAGCGGATCTTCCCGCATCAAGATGAAGCCAAAGGAAAATTTTCACCCAATTGGCAAGGGCCCTACATGGTTCACAGAGTACTAACAGGAAGATCACACATACTTGCAGAAATGGACGGAGAAATTTGGCCAAAGCCCATAAACTCAAACGCAGTCAAGAGATACTATGTTTAGATTGTTTATATTTCTTCATCTGATGTGACTGAACTATGCTTGACTTGATTACCGTTTAAGAGGGGATACGTAGGTAGCTCTATGGGTTCAGTCACAACTCAATAAAATCTTCATTTTCCACCATGGTCAGAAACTGGGGCAGAATTTTGAGGAGGACCCTCAAAATTCTAATGCAAAGAAGTCGCAATGTCTCTAAAGTGTCACAGTCATTGGTTCATCTAATTTACTTGATATTTCATACTACTATGTTTTTTAAATAACTAAATTCATCAAATGCACGCATATTTTCTCGAAAATTTTATTTTTAAAACAGCCATATGCTACCCAGGACAACTCGAACAGGATCTCAAAACAAGAGAAAAAGTGAAGCAAGAAGGTGAAATCACGGACCACCTTCCCCGCAAAACTCACGATTTTCCTTTGGATACAGGCACAATGAATGTAACAGGAATATTCACAAAAATCACTATCTTCATAACGACAAAGTTTCCAAACGCAAACATATATCCAGCTAAGAAATACTCTACTATCACTCATTGCCCTCTTTTTGCATGAGGCTAATCATTGCCTCCCTAATTGCATAAGGCTAAGATTGTCTTCCCTTGCATGAGACTAAGCACTATCTCCTATTCTTGCATGAGGATAAGCATTGCCTCCCTAACTGCATAAGGCTAAGAATTGCCTTCCTTTGCATGAGACTAAGAACTGTCTCATAGTTGCATGAGACTAAGCACTGTCTCCTTTTCCTTGCATGAGACTAAGCACTGACTTATCTTCTGGAATGAGGCTAAGCATTGCCTCGCTAATTGCATAAGGCTAAGCATTTCCTTCCTTTGCATGAGACTAAGCACTATCTCATCTTCTTGTATTAGGCTAAGCATTGCCTCCCTAATTGCGTAAGGCTAAGCATTGGCTTCCTTTGCATGAGACTAAGCCCTGTCCCCTTTTCTTGCATGAGGCTAAGCATTGCCTCCCCAATTGCATAAGGCTAAGATCTGCCTTTCCTTACATGATACTAAGCATTGTCTCCCTTCCCGTGCATTGAGACTAATCAATGTCTCCTTTTCTTGCATGAGGCTAAGCATTGCCTCCCTAATTGCATAGGGTGAAGCATATCCTTTCCTTGCATAATACCAAACGCTACCTCCATTATGCTACTGAAAATCTAGCACTATTTTCTACTTTCCCAGGGCTAAGCTCTTCCCCAATCTTACACAAGACTAAACTCTGTATTGTTTCGCTTCGCATACGACCAAGCATCATGTATTTGCATCTCATAGGTTAAAACGTCACTATTTTATCCAAAGGTGTCATAGTATGAAGGCATCATCCGCATAACCGGAAGACACCATGCCATGGCCTGAGGATCTCTCAATATTGCACATCATTATTGAAAGGCGTCATGGTTCAGAGGCACCATTTCCATGGACCGAGAACATCATTTTATGGCCTGCGAATCCATTATCACGCGATTCATGGCCTAGGACATCATGGTTTAATGACATCATCCTCATAGTCCAAAGACAACTTTCATGGTCCAAGGGAATTTGCATCATGTTTAAATTCTCGCAATTATCCCATATATACTTGCATGCATTGCATTTAAGTTTTGCAGGTAATCCAGAAGGTAACCGTTCTCTTACTGAGAGCAATCTTCGCTCCGGTTTCCGTTCGATGCTCACATCTTGAAATTACCTCAAATGCAGCCAACCACCGTCCGATACTCGCTACCACTTGATAACGTTCAAATACTCATCCATAACTATTTTGAGATACATCCATTATTGTCCTACCTAAAGGAATACTTTCCGAAGCATACGACCATTCCTACAACAGCTCCATCGGCTCAGTTCACCGCTGGATCCAGAACTATACACGACCTGATTCCCCTAGTATCAGGGATATGTAGGCAACTCAGGGACTAGAGTTCGGCCTCCATTTTTTTAGAAATCACCTCATTCGGTTAAAATCGGTCATCATTTTCTTTACCCGACAAATCTTTCATCATTCTGGGGTAAAGAGGGGCAGTTGTTGATACCCAATTTTGCTCTCATATATTTTTCAAATAATATATATACTTTCAAAATACAATTTTTTGCATTATTATTAATTCACAGGATTTACACAAGCATTTCTTATAATTTTCATAATTTTAGAGCTTTTAAATCAATTTTTTCCTTGCATTAATTTACATAAAATTACAATAATTACTCTTTTAAATTATTTATGATGACTTAATCACTTAAAATTATTATTTTCATCCCTAATACATTTTTGAAATATCTTTTTACCCCATTACAATGGTATTTTTAGGCTATTTCGATAAATTTGCAATAATAGCCTACATTTTGCATTCTTATTGCAATTGATATTTCATTTAGTGTCAAAATAATATCTTACATTTTTTATAGTCTCCTATTATTGTTTAAAGTATTAATTTGTATACGTAGCATTTTATATATTTATTTCCTTATTTATTTAAATTATTTTCCTTTTAATTTTTATTTTTAAAAGCTGGCCCAATTTTAATTAGATTTTCGGACCAAACCAATCCAATACACTAACCCTATAACCCCATCCCAAACCTGTCACGACCCGCCTAGCCAACCCGACCCAACCCCTTTTAAAATCCTGGTCGTTGATCTCTAAGATCAACGGTCCACATTTAATCCCCCTTCTTAAATTACCTAACCCCCAAACCCTAACCCATTACCCTCTAACCCGCCGCCCCTAAACTCTCTCAACCTCCCCTTCTTTCTCTGAAGAACCCTAATCGCCGCCCCTCTAAATCCCTCTCCTAATCCCACTAATAATGGGATTCGATTGCCATACTCTTGCAATATTTGACCCCTTGTGGTACTGGTTGTTCATTTATGGTGATACCTAGGTGCTTGCCTAAACATGGCAAGCAATCTCTTCCAAAATTGAACCAAAAGAGTTCGAATCTCTGATTTTGAGCTCTATTTCGTCTATATACGTTCAATGTTACTGTGTGGGTTTGATTTTTTTTAGATTCTGCTGATTTGCACTTTCCCTGAAAACTAGGGTTTACAGATTTCTCTCTTAAATTTATTTCAAATGAATTCGTGTGTTTCTTTTCCTTATTTTTTGCTTAAATTACTATGTTTCCTTATTTTTTGCTCGATTTTGACTGCTATATAAACCCATTCCCCTTCCCCTTTTCGATAGACTTTGAATCGCTAAAATTTCCACTAAAAACTAATGATATTCACTCTGTTGTTCATTTATTCTCTTGTCCTATTTTGGCTCTTGGCCGACTAAAAGCCAAGGCCACCCGGAATTCCTATATTCTCGACCTTCCTTGGGTATGAGTATTGCCTTGGGTTCCTTGAAGCCCTTGTGAACTTGACGCAGAAGCCATAATCCCCCCTGCTTCTTATAGATGTACCCTGCCCTAATATGCTAAGTGTAGACTTGCAACATTAACCTGTCTCTTGAGTTTGTGTACCCTCTGTGTTGATATGTTCATTGTGTGATCTCTTTTGCAATGCATGTTCCTAAAATGCAAATGCACTTCTCCAAATTCTGCTATTTAACTAATATTTTCATTGGTTGTTTACCCTATTCTAAACCTATAATTCTTGGCTGACTGAAATCCAAGGCCACTAAATCTTTCTCTATTAACCTCCGTAGTATGAGCACTGCTCAGGGTCCACTTTGAGACCCTTGTGAACTCTGACACACTATGGCCTGAGGTTCTTGGCCATTTTCCTAACTACTCAATTCTACCCTCTTTCTGCCTACTGAATGTGCCAATTGACTTGTGTAAGTGATTGTTTTCCTGGATCCTATGATCAAACCATGGCTATTGGGTTTGGTTCGAGTTCTCCTATAGTTTCTGGGCTATGTTGAGATCTGTGTGGAGAAAGAGCTTAGTTGAAGGCCTGACAAGGCTGGGTATCCTTTGGGCTTGTCTTGGGCCTACTATATTTATTTGTATCACTTTGTAAATTTATTTCATTATTGGGCCTGTAATAATTCTGTAATAACAATTGGGGTAATAGTGAAATGGGGAAATAGTATCTCCTAATACTTGCATGAAAAGGGTAAAAAGTATGTTCATAGGATTTGCGTGGTATATTTGGTTATATATGAATCTCTTTGTGCACTATTAAAAATCATCTCATTAGGGAATCACACACTCACATAATTAGTATGCCGTCAATGCATAAGTGTTTGACCTTATTCTTGTGTCTGATGCTATGTGTTGCTAGACAACATGCCTATAGGAAATATTTGCTAATGACTGCTCTTTAATCTGCTCAATAGATATCATGCCTATAGGAGATAAATGTGTAAAATCAGTTCCAACTGTCAATTTTTAGAAAGCATGCCTATAGGAGTTAATTGAATAAAATCAGTTCCAATTGCCAAGCTTTAGAAATCATGCCTATAGGAAATCACTAATCTCTTTTCAAGCGCTGTGTTATTGTCAATCAACACGATTTTTAGGAAGCGTAATAATTCTGAGCACTTTTAGTAAGTCCCATTGTTCCTTATTGTATAAATCACTTAAAGATCGTGCCTATAGACTTGTTAATTGATAATCTGTATTAAACGGTTTAGTAGTGCCTGAAACTTACCAACTGGTAATTTAGAAATCCTAGGTCTAAAAAATGGCTTTCGTATATGAATCAGATCACCTAGAAACTATGCCTATAGAGTTTAGCAACTGCAACCCCTTCAATTTTAAAAACTGGCTCATATGTAAAATTTTCTCGCGTGCATTTGTTTGTCTAATTGTGGAGGGTAATGTGAGCCTTTAAATGGATTTAATTGCAGTCCAATTTGTTTTGATTTGTCGCCTAGTTTGAATATTTTTGAGCAGCCTAAGTCAAGTCTAGAACCACCCAAGATAGAGGTCCAAATGCCTCCTAGACCATAGGCATGAGACGGGTAGTGCACGCATAAGGCACGATTTAGAATCAACTAGTGCGCTTTAGGTAAAAATCTGGTAGCAGGAGATGATAGTCTGTGCCCGCTGAATAATACGATTAACACCCCATCTCGAGGGAGTTACGAAGTATTATTTATGTTGCACGGGGTGATCCTTTAGGCTAAAAAACTTAGGACCCCCATCTTATCTTTGAATCAAGTGTTTGTATTTATTCGAAGTCTTTTGATAATAAAACTTCCCAAACTTCTTGTTTTCTCTCTGTCTTTGTTTATCTGACTAATTTGTATAATTGGAGTTCGGTTGGGATCCACAATTGTGGACCTCGAAGAGTGCCTAACACCTTCTCTTCAAGGTAATTTCGAGCCCTCACCCGATCTTTGGCGATGCAAACTAATAAACCCAAGTCATATGCAAATAGGTACCCTAACGCACCCTTAAACCCGTTAGGTGGCGACTCTCCTCTTTTAGCACCTCCTTAAAAGTGTTGTCACATGTCGAAACCTTATTTCACAAGGAAAAGGGGAGCGACACAGGGAAGAAAGGCTTCATGATCGGATTGGGGGGATTGAGAGAGAGGTTTCGAACCTTAATGATAAGATCGCCGTTCTTGAGGACGAAAAGGCGCAACTGTTGGCTCGACCGTCTCCCTCTCACACTTCCACTTATCCCGATGTTCCGCGGGATTTGTACGAGAAGTGGATCTATGTTGAGGCCCAGCTAGACATATTCAGGTACTTGATGACGGCAGGGAGAGTTTCTGAGGTTGAGTTTGAGGATGATCGTGCTAAAGCGCGCGTAGCTCGGGTTGCCTGTGGTTATGATCCTGCTATGTCGGGGGCTGGTGATGGTGAAGATGACTTGGACGGGATTGAACAAGGTTCCTGGTATGATGACAAATACTTTGACGGTGAGGACGACGATGGGGAAGATGCTGCTGAGTAGTTGTACTTTTTGTAATTTTTGTTTTTACTTTTGTGGGTGTCTGTTCAGCCCTCGTAAAGATATCTTTTTGAATTGGAATGCTACTTTTGCTGTTTGTTTCAGAGTCTTCTCTGTTTTCTCTTGGATTTTTTCCTCGTTTGGTTGCCTTGATTAGAAGAACTTTGGACTTAATTGTGGTCGTGTTGCTAGGCGTTAACTCGAACATGGTTGAGTGTGAATTTAATTAGTTTGAGCGAATTCGAATGTCACTTTAATTAATTTGAATGAGGTCCAATGTAAATTAAATTCGAGCGAGGTTGAATGGCAATCTTAATTAATTCGAACGAGGTCGAATGTGAGTTGATTCGAGCGAGGTTGAATGTGAGTTGATTCTATCGAGGTCGAATGTTACTCTTAATTAGTTCGAACGAGGTCGAATGTGAGTTAAATTCGAGCGAGGTTGAACTTCACTCTTAATTAATTCGAACAAGGTCGAATGTGAGTTGATTCGAGCGAGGTTGAATGTTACTCTTAATTAATTCGAACGAGGTTAAATGTGAATTAAGTTCGAGCTAGGTCGAATGTTATTCTCTTAGTTGATTCGAACGAGGTCGAATGTTACTCTTAATTAATTCGAACAACGTCAAATGTGAGTTTATTCGAGCGAGGTCGAATGTTACTCTTAATTAATTCGAACGAGGTCGAATGTGAGTTAAATTAGAGCGAAGTCGAATGTTACTCTTAATTAATTCGAACGAGGTCGAATGTGAATTAAATTCGAGCTAGGTTGAATGTTATTCTTAATTAATTCGAACGAGGTCGAATGTTGTATCTTGATTGTTGCAGTGTTAGTTTGGTGGAGACATTGGAGAACATCATGTACTTGTATGATTTTCTTACATATATATTGGAGAAGTTTACATATTTTTCGGGCTGGTATTCCAGTCCCGGTCTATCTAGTCCCTTCATTGGTCGACCTGGAGAAGTATTCAATAAGTCAGGCGATGAACTCGTATCCTTACCTGCTCGTGCTTAACTCGAAATTCCCTCCTCGTTGCCTCGTTAAAAACCTCCTCGAGAAACCCCAATTGGGACAAAATTCAGGAGAGGGAAAAAAAGTACGGCTCGGACAACATTATTCCTTAGAAGTTGAAGTACTTGAGGTGGGCGATGTTCGAGTTGGTTGGTCGTAGTTTTCCTTCCATAGTTTCCAGTTGAAATAACCCTTTGTTTGTTGTTGCTGTGATTTTGTATGGGCCGTCCCAATTTGTTCCTAGTTTTCCATACCGTGGATCCTTGCTTGCCTGTGTTTTGGCCGTGAGTACGTAGTCCACGATTTTGAGTGGTCTGACCTTGGATTTTTTGTTGTAGTAGCGTTCTGCCTGTTATTTTTGGGAGATCATCCTTATGGAATCCATATCTATCCATTCTTCGGCTTCATCGAGGTGCTACCTTCCACTTTCGTCGTTTCTTGACCCGCTCTCGTGGGAGTATCTTATACTTGGTTCTCCGACCTCGACTAGTATTACTGCATCACTCCCATAGACTAATGGGTAAGGCGTCTCTCTTGTGCTTGTTTTTGGCGTTGTGCGGTATACCCATAGCACTTCCGGCAATAGCTCCGGCCATAGTCCCTTGGCGTTCTCGAGCTTTTTGTTCATGATATTCAGTATTGATTTGTTGGAGGATTTCTCTTGTCCATTGCCCGCGAAATGATATGGCGTGGAGAGTATTCTTTTGATATGCCATTTCTCGAAGAACTCGATGATCTTTTTTTCGGTGAATTGAGGCCCGTTATCGCAACTGATTTCTTTGGGGAGGCCAAAGCGGCACACAATATTCTTCCATATGAAGGTGATCACTTCTTGCTCGCGTATTTGGGTGAATGCACCTGCTTCCACCCACTTCAGTTAAATCTAAACGAAATTGTATATTACCTCGCCCTGATGGGAGGGGGCAGAGGATGTCCATCCCCCATTTGATAAAAGGCCAATGTGAGGTGACTGAGTGGAGGTGCTCGCTCGCTTGGTGGATAATAGGAGAATATTTTTGGCATTTTTTCACGAAGTCAGCGGCCTTTTTTTTCATGGTGGGCCAGTAGTAGCCTGCTCTATGAGGCATTTGACCAGAGCTCGATTGTCGGAATGAGATCCACAGTTGCGTTCGTGGACTTCTTCTAGAACGCATCGTGTCTAGTTTGGGCCTAAGCATTTTACTAGGGGCCGCCATACATTCTTTTGTACAGGTCGTTGTTTATGACGATGTACCTGGCCGCCTGCATTTGAAGCTTTTTGGCTTCTTTTTTGTCATCTAGGAGCAATCCATTCTTAAAGTATGTAACAATACGATTCCACCAGTCCCAGGTTAGGTTTATAGTTCTTACCTCGACTTGATCAATCGATGAGTGGAGGAGAGTGACCACGTTTCCTTCTCTGGTTATGTTTTTAGTGGTTGCCGCTAGTTTGGCAAGGCTGACTACTTCGATATTCTACGCTCAAGGGATTTGGTCGAGATGGCATTCATCGATTTCGGGTAACAGCTTGCAGATCTCGACTTAATATTTTTGTAGTCTTTTCTCTTTGATTTGGAAAGTCCCTGTGACTTGGTTGACGACGAGCTGAGAGTCACAACGTAGGATGACCCGCTTCGCTCGATATTTGAGTGCTAACCTTAGTCCTGCAATCATGACCTCATACTCAGCCTCATTGTTATTCATGTTCCGGCATCTTATGGACTAGAGAATTACTTCGCCTGTCGGGACCTCGAGCACGAGTCCCAGTCCAGACCCCGATGCGTTAGAGGTGCCATCGGTATACAAAACCCATAGGTTCTGTATTTGGGGGGAAGTGTCGACGGCTTCTCTTTCCATTTCAGGCATTATTTTTGTGTTGAAGTCGGCGACGAATTCGGCAAGCACTTGTGACTTTATTGTCGTTCGTGGTTGATAGGTTATATCATGATCGCTTAACTCTATGGCCCATTTGGCCAATGTGCTTGACAGCTCGGGTTTATGCAAAATACTCCTCAGGGGAAAAGTCGTGACTACCGAGATGGGTGGCACTGGAAGTAGAGTCTAAGCTTTAAAGAAGCTACGACCAAATCCAGGGCTAACTTTTTGAGGTGTACATACCTCGTCTCAGAGTTGACTAAAGTTTTACTAATGTAGTATATGGGAGATTGAGTACCTTTATTTTCTCAGACTAGGACTACACTCACCGCCACATCGGACACGACCAGATAAACAAGGAGGCATTCTTTGGGATCCGCTTTAGAGAGCAGTAGGGGTGAAGATAAGTATGCCTTTAGCTCTTTCAAGGCGTTGACACACTCAGAGCTCCATTGGAGGCCGTTGTATTTCTTGAGTATGCCAAAAAACTTGTGGCATCTGTCGGAGGACCGTAAGAAGAATCTCGACAGGGCGGCTATACGACCGGTCATTCTCTGAACATGTTTCTTACTGGTTACGTTCTCCCGTATTCCCTCTATAGCCTTGATTTGGTCGGGTTTGACCTCGATACCTTGTTCTGATACTAAGAAGCCAAGGAACTTCCCCGAGGTTACGCCGAATTTGCACTTTTCGGGGTTCAACTTCTTTCCATATCGCCTGAGTATGTCGAAAGCCTCTTTCAGGTGGTCGATGTGATCTTCTCTCCTTTTTTATTTTACCAACATATCATCAATGTAGACCTCCATGGTTTTGCCGAGTTGGTATTTGAACATTTTTGTCACCAACCTCTAATACGTTGCTCCTGCGTTTTTCAGTCTGAAGGGCATCACCCTATAACAATACGTCCCCTGGTGGGTGATGAAGGTGGTTTTTTCCTGGTCTTCCTCTTATATGAGGATCTGGTTGTAGCCCAAGTAAGCGTCTAAGAAGCTTAATAACTCGTGCCCGGTTGTTGCGTCAATGAGGTGGTCGATGTGAGGCAGCGAGAATGAGTCTTTGGGACATGCTTTGTCAAATCTCTGATGGAGTCGTTTTCCAGTAGTTTTTCAACCTCCTCGCGGACTGCATCATTTATTGCAGAATTGAATTTCTGCCTAACTTTCCTTACTGAGGGGTAAAGCGGGTCGACGTTCAACTTGTGTGTCTCTATCTCTTTTGGGATACCTGGCATGTCTGCATGGGAAAAAGAAAACAAGTCTGCGTTGTTAGCTAAGAATTGGTGGAATTTACCTGGTTTCTGAAGTTTGTGGCCGATGTAAGCTTTATTGCTATGGTCGTTTTTGTCCAGTTGGACGGGGTCGAGATCTTCCATGGTTGATCCCGTGGCCTTTATGATTTCGGGATCTTTGATGACTTCCTCTCCTTCATCACCCCTCGACCTGGACCCTGTTAATTTCTATGCCTCCTTGTCTTTGCCCTCCATTCTCGGGAAGTGCGTTGCTCTCCTCGGATGCTAAATAGTCCCCGAGGGATGGGGAATATTATGACTTGGTATAATCTGGAGGGGATAGACTTCATGGTGTGTATCCAAGGCTGAACTATGATGTCGTTGTACGTCGTGTCCTGATACATGATGTAGAACATGGTATCCACAGTGACGTCGTCGGCCAGGACGGGTAGTGTGATTTCTCCACATGTCCATTCAACTGCATTATTAAAACCCGTTAGTGTGATGCAGCGTGGCACTATCTTATGCTCGAGTTTCATTTGTGCAAGCACTCGAGGGTGGATAATGCACACACCGCTTCCA
Organism: Nicotiana paniculata; assembly: GCA_005239505.1. Classification (NCBI taxonomy): domain Eukaryota; kingdom Viridiplantae; phylum Streptophyta; class Magnoliopsida; order Solanales; family Solanaceae; genus Nicotiana; species Nicotiana paniculata. The sequence goes on along the minus strand of ML303209.1, from coordinate 13,109 downwards.
TCATCAACCATAATACGTTTCACTTCCGTATCTAAGATGCGAAAAGTAATAACGAGGGCCTCATAGTGAGGAAAAACCAAACGGTGGGTATCTGACTTATCGAAGATGATACTTTCTTCGAGTTCGTCATACCGTTCATGAGTGATTGACCGTTTCATCTTGTGGGTGGTCGTGAATTTTACGTTGTTGATTAACGCGTCGTCGCCCCCTCCGATCATCATTTGGATGGTTCGAGCTGGAGAAGGCAGTTTTGGTGGACCTTGATGTTGTTCGCGTCCTCGAGCAAAGACCTCCCTTCCTCGGTCTCTTAACAGTTCTTTTAAGTGTCCTTGGTGATGCGTATTCACGACCTCTTGCCTTAGGGAGATGCAATCCTCAGTTTTGTGACCCCGTTCCTGGTGGAATTCGCAGGGGGCGTTTGACTTACTGGTGTTCGGGTCGGACCTCATCTTTTGCGGCCACTTCACTTTTGGGCCGAGCTTCTCCAGGGCGTAGACTATTTCTGAAGGAGAAACACAGAAATTGTGAGCAGATAGTAAGGGAGGCATACCTCTCTCGCTTCGCTGAGTCCCTGTTTGTGGCCTATTTGGGCCGTCGTCGTGATGGGGGAGGCGGTATGATGGCGGCTCTAACATATGGTTGATGTCTTTCACGGTTGGGCCGCGGACCTACAAGGTCTCTTCTGTTGTCATTTCTATGGTCTTTCCTGTATTCCATTTGTACTGAGGTTAATTGTTGAGTTGGCCCGTTGAGGTCTTCTTCGTCAGTTCGTACTTTGGTGTAGTAGGCGTTGTGTATCTCGCCCCAAGTGGTTGGGGGATACTTCATGAGCCTGCTTAACAACTTTCTGGTCGCCTTTGAACCGCTCCTGTTTAACCCATTCTGGAAAGCTGCTACTGCCATTCCTTCTGATACATTTGGTAACGTTATCCTCACACGATTGAATCCAGCGAGGAAGTCTCTCATCCCCTCACCAGGTGACTTTCTAATGGCAAATATTTCATTCACTCTCGCCTATGCTTTCTTAGCTCCGGCATGGGCAGTTACAAACTTGTCGGTCGTTTCCTCGAACATCTCAATGGAGCGTGCAGGCAACTGCGAATACCAAGTTAGTGCTCCCCCGGTGAGGGTTTCACCAAACTTTTTCAATAATATGGAAGACACTTGCTCTTTGGCGAGGTCATTGCCTTTTATTGCGGTGACATAGTGGGTCACATGATCCTCAAGGTCCGATGTTCCGTTGTATATTTTCAGGTACGGCAGAAATTTGAAGGTTTAGGTATGGTGTGCGGTGCGGTTTCATCACTGTACCGGTTCTCAACAAACCGACTGACGTCCCTTTTTGGTAAGAGTTTTGGGGTACCCGGTATTTTGTCTACCCTTTCTTGGTGCTCTTTCATCTGGTCTCAGAGCATTTTATTTTCGTTTTCCATCTGCTCTATCTTCCTCAAAATGGCTGTGAGGGTGTCGTCACCTGCATTATTAACGTGTCGAGTGATAAGTGTTACAGGTGAAGGGTCATGCTGCTCGTCTGTCATTTGTGCAACGTAAGCTCTTGCTTTCTCTCTGTTCGCCCTTTGGGCGGCTGGGTCAAGGATGCTGGTCAGCGTGTTTGTCAACTATGCTTTGAGTAGCTTTTTCACCTCTGGTGACGCCTCTTCCATTGTGGACGTCGAGGCTCCTTTACCGTGTGAGGTTGTGATGCTGTCGTGAGGAAAGGGTGAACCACTCCGCCTGGGAGAGGCGTTTGGCGTCATGTCCTCAGAATCTGTTTCAGTGACCTCGTTGATGGTGTTTAGGAAGTTGGTAGTGAGACGGCTACTGCCTTTATCCTTTCTTCCCCATTACCTGCCATGTCAGACTGTGCACACAAGAAAAGATAGTGTTTTGCGTTTCCACCCTTTTTTTAGATCTGAAAGGAACTAAGACTTTGACTAGGAAATCCCCACAGACGACGCCAAATTGTTTGACCAAAAAATGATTACCTTTGGTTAAACTAATTAATCGATTATTAAAGAGGTTAATCCTAGTTAAAGCTAATAACTTCAGATCTAAGGTTAGTGGGGTAGATGATGTAGAGTGGTGAGACAGATTTAATGCTTTAGGTATTAAATGCTTAGAACGCAACAATATGTGAGAAATATCAGATATTAAAAAGTATTAAATGACACTAAATGTAAATAAGAAGGAAGATTTACCCAATATTGAATGAGGTGGATGATTCCTTCCTCTGACAATGATGAATAACAAGAATTTATGAGAATATTGAAGACGTTCTCGGATCTGGTGGAAATGACAAGAGATAATCCAAAAAGACGAATCTCTTCAGAAAGGTGTTCTTTGTATTTATCTAGAGAGCTTGGTTTTCAAATGAGTTATTATCACATAAAATATTACCTGCCATTGGCCTTATCTGTCATTCTATTTATATGAGATATTCCCAAAGAATCCTAAAAGTACAAATAGAGAGAATATTCTATCGACTATTCCCTTTGAAGATCCCAATACAAAACTAATCGTTACTACTACCTACACTACTCGACCTCGGCCACGGTTGACCGCTTGGCGACATGTTCCGTTAATCACTGGTCGACCTCGGTCAAATTACCCACGATAATTACAAATTACTTATGATAATCACCTTTTCGTGCTGAATTTTCTCGGTCGGATTTTGACTCATACAAACTGGATTAACGAATTAATATTTCGAACAATGCCTATGTACGGTTTTATGGCCTTGAGGTCTTAAAATTAAAACAAATATACAACTATAGAAGTAGAAGAGAAACACTATTGAATTCTAGGCAAGAAAAAATCACTTTTGACGTATACAAAGCATAACCCAAAATAAGAAAGTTAGGTAAACGGTACATGTGTGAATATGAGAATTGCTACAACACATTCTAGCATCCCAACCGACAAAATTGAAATAAAATTTAAAATCAAGGTTAAGTATGACATTCACTATTAGTCATAAGGTGTGTGGAAGTCTTAGAAATAAAAGTGAAAGCTGTCGATTGATGATTAGTACATTTGTTTACAAGGGGAGAGACCATTCCAAATGGATAAAAATTCACAATCTGGTGTAGCACATAGTAATGGTTTTGCGTGGCCCCTGGTTTTGTAACCTTTGACTTCCATAAACAGAGTAATATAAACGTAAAACCATATAATGCCATAGCAAAATCCTCGTCATTTTACAGCTATCAAACAACCCCACCACCTTGCTGGCTATTTTCACCAGCTCCCAACATATATTCCCATCAAGATTTGCAGCAAAGTAAAAGTAGTTCACAAACTTGGATCAGCTAGGTATAGTATACTTGTTATTTCCTGCATGAATATTGGGAGAGTTTTGCTAACTAAAAAGAGCCTGTTGACAGGACGACGTTATTCTCATTTATCGAAGAAGATGAAGAAGGAATCTGAAAGGAGAAAGCTAATTAGAAATAGAAAGAGATCATTGAAAGAGAAGAATATGGTTCAAAAGTTGTATGATACTTGCAAAGAAGTGTTTGCTAATGGTAAGGCTGGCTATGTTCCTCCTCCCTCCGACATCCACCGACTCAAGTCGGTACTCGGTATGTATATATACTACTTTTGCTTGCTTATAAATTTATCTAGCGTTGAGATCTGTGAAAACACAAAACAATCGAAATTAGCTACGAATTTCGTTGCTAATCTATCTCGTAGCTAACAAAATTTTTTAAAATTAACTACCAAACTTCGTTGTTAATCTATCGTAGCTAATAATTTCTTTTGCTAAAAGAACTTACCTCTCCAAATATTTTACTCCTATCCCTTCTTTCCATTCTCTTGGTCATTTGGTTGTTCTACTAATATACTTTTTGCTCTTCTACGTTTTATTTTCCCATGACCTTCTCTTGTATGACACTTATATATTAGTGATCTTTCAATTCAAATATATACTTAGAAGAATGATAACTTTTTGTGACGATTAATTTATATATATGAAATACGTCTTCTTCAGCAAAAACATACTATGATTTATCTACAAACTGTATATATGGAATTCACAAGCCATTAATTTCCTCTACTTGCTGACAATACTTTCTTTCAACAATTAATTCAGATTTCTTTACGTGACTTAATGAAGCTAGTGATAATTAAGCTTGTTACGTGCCATAACTAACTTGTACGTGCTAACGGCAGATAGTCTGGAACCAAAAGATATCAAGCTTACAGCGCCAAGCTTGGAATTTTCAAGTAGAAATGGAACTGAAGATGAAGCTCCTCTTGTCACCTACATTAAGCTTCACGAATGCAACACATTTTCGGTATATATTGTCCCTTTTTCATATTTTAATTAAAACTAATTAATAATGAAACAGATATGCTTGTGGGTGTAATGGAAATTTAATTAGTATTAATTAATTCATGTTTTTAACTCATGTGTAGATAGGGATCTTTTGTTTGCCACCTTGTGGGGTAATTCCTCTTCATAATCATCCCAGCATGACCGTGTTCTGCAAGCTTCTAGCTGGAACCATGCATGCCACGTCATATGATTGGGTGCAGAATCACCAACAGCTTAACCATCGTAAGAAATCATTTACTTTTAATTAATTAGTGTGTAGTTGATACCTATTGAGCACCAATTTAACTTATAAACGCTAATGGTGCGCGAATTCATGATTTAAACCCTATGTGTTCAAATTTTAAGGCTTTTATCATTGAATACATTATATTTTTAAATGGGTTCATATCTACTATTTATGCAATTTTAATGATTTTTAACATATAAATTTTTACTCTGCGTCAAAAGTTATGGGTTCGGTTGAACCCGTCGGCGACACAGTCTATCCACCCCTGACCATCAGTATTAGAGTTTTACTTATGTATAGCAAGCTACCTCTCTTAATATTATATTTTAAGACTCTGATATTGTAAAATTCATTTACATTGTAAAGAAGTTAAACTCATAGAACATTGGGTATACAGGCGAGCAGCAATCTGGGATCCGGCTGGCAAAGGTTCATTTTGACGCAGACTTCACTGCGCCGTGCAATGCATCAGTTTTATTCCCGGAATCAGGAGGCAATTTGCACTGTTTCAAGGCTCTAACACCTTGTATTCTACTAGATGTCTTAGGGCCACCTTACTCGGAATCAGAAGGCCGTCGCTGTACATACTATCAAGATTTCACTTATGACTGTTTTTCTGGTATGACACAACTTGTGTATATTAAGCTATAGTTTGCTTGTAGCTACGCTAATAAATTTAATTTTGTGAATGGAATTGCAGATGTTAAAGAAGTGGAAGTGGAGGAAGATGGGACAAGATATTCATGGCTAGAAGAAAGAAACGAGCAGTTCGTGGTGTTAGGGGGAACATATGACGGTCCTACAATTAAAATATAAAGACCTTGGCTTGTGTATATATATAACGCTTCTACGTAGCCAATCTATGAGCATACAAAGAAATTTCAGTTGATATTTTTCAACTAGCTAGTCATTAATTTCTTCCTCTATTTATCATCTATTTGGTGGTTGAAGGGATCCTTTGTTCCTTGATTTTTCCGTATCACTTTTTGGGATCCACGGCAACGAAGCTAGAGTTTTTAATTTATGGGTTCTGCACCGTAAATTTTTTTACTTACTGGGTTCTGTCCAAGGGTAATGGGATATGTGTTATTCCGAACCCGTAACTGTAAGACTGGCTTCGCCCCGAGGAAAGTGAGTGTTTCTCAAGTAGATGCTGAGAATTTTCCATTTGTGAGGCACAGAACCTACATCATATATAATTTTATTTCAAGATAGATGTTGTTGTTGTTGTTGTTATCTTTGCAACAAAAAGGCCAATATGATTAGATATACTGCACGTATATTTGGGGAAAAAATACTGCACATCTAGGAAAATTATGAAATAGGTAAATAATCAGATTCAAGAATGTAATAAAATTTGGTCATGCTTGGATAAGAAGTGTATGAGCATCACTTTTGTCAAAACTTCTTATTGAGCAGCTTTCGAAATGTTAAACACAATTTGAGTCGTGGACGCTTCGAAGAAGAAACCCGAAGAAAAAAAAGGAGTTAGCTTAAATAATCATCCATCCAATCACTTATATATTAAGAGGTTGACCAACTTTTAAGCATTTTTTGGTTTAATTTGGTATTTGCTTAATATCTAAGTGTGTTTAAGTTAGGGTGTTTTTAAGGCAAAACAAGCTAAAAGCCATAAGTTGGCTACCCCAACTTATTGCTTTTTAGCTTATCAACTTTTTTTTTTTTTTTGGTGGAATGAAAAAGTTTATTCATCTCCAAAACAAGTACAACAAAGAGAATACAATGAAAGAAAAACAATGAAGCAGCACACTCTGACTTCTAATTATATAAAAGATCTTGTACATTTATATTCCTGCCTACCTCTGTCCGTCTATCTATATATTTCTTCTAGCCATCTTCTATCCTTGACTTTTTTCCCGCTTGTTGAGTATTTCCACCATTCGAACTTTGCATTCTTCTTTGATTTGCTCACATACTCTGTGTGGTTTAGGGACTGAACTCTGCCATAAGGCTTTATTCCTCCCTTTCCATACATAGTAATTAGTCGCTGCCAAAGCTGCATATGCAAATTCTCTGCTCAGTTTACCTCCCATTTTCCTTGCTACTCTTCTCCATAGGAGCTTTCCTTCAATGTTTGCAATTTTGTCCTTTAGCCACCGTAGAATTGTAATTATGCATCTTCTTGAGAATTGACACTCATAGAATAAATGCTCTACAGTCTCTAATGCATTTCCACATAGAACACACAGGCCATTTGTATTGATTCCTCTGTGTACCAGCTTGTCCTTTGTAAGTAATTTCTTCTGTATAGTCAACCAACATATAAAGTTATGTTTTGGAATGTTTTGTTTGCTCCAGACCTATCTCCCCCATTCGCAAGTGTCTAGATTTCCCTTCAACCAGGCATATCCTTTTTGGATTGTATACTTCCTTGTATTTGACTGTCATCCTCCATGAATATATCCCCCTTCCAATTTATCTCTAACATGACAAATTTTATTCCAGTACCAACTGTTGTCCTTTGCTACGTTGTATTGCCACCAATCTACATTTTTTAGGTAGATATGGTTAATCCATTTAACCCATAGAGAGTCAGTCTTATGAGTTATATCCCAAACATATTTCCCTATAGCCGCCTCATTCCATGCTACACAATCCTTTATGCCTATCCCTCCTTCTTGTTTTGGTCGACACACAAGGTCCCAGGCTACTACGGGTACTCTGCTTGTTTCCACCTTACCATTCCACAAGTAATTTATATTGTTGTGATACTTTTAAGAACTGCTTTGGGAAGTATGAATATCGAAGCCCAGTATGTATGAATATGCATCAAAACTGCATTTATCATTTGCACTCGACCTGCATATGATAGGTTTCTTGAACCCCAACTACTTATTCTGGTAGACAGCTTATCCACTAGTACTTGACAATCCATTTTGGATAGTTTCTTAGAAGATATTGGAACCCCTAAGTATTTGAATGGGAGCCTGCCTTTACTATACCCTGTTATTTCACATAGGTCTTCTATCTCCTGTGTCTTAATATTCACAACAAATATGTTCGACTTTCCTGCATTTGTAGTTAATCCTGAGGACCTGGAGAATGTTTGGAGCCCTCTCAACATTAGCATCACAGATTGGAACTCCATTTACAGAAGAGGAGCACATCATTTGCAAAATATAGATGATTAAGCTGCAAACTTCTACACTTGGTATGGAAGCTGAATCCGTCCTGCTGTCCACTAGTCTCATTATCCTTGAGAAGTATTTCATACATATTACAAACAGTAAAAGAGATATGGGGTCTCCTTGTCTCAAACCTCTCTTCCCTTTGATTTTCCCATAAAGCCCTCCATTTATAGCCACTGTATAATGAGGAGTTGATATGCACTCAATGATCCACCCTATAAATTTCATAGGGAAGTTGAGTGCATGTAACATTTCTTCCACAAAATCCCACTCTACAGAATCATAGGCCTTCTTAAGGTCTATCTTAATCAAACAACTCTTTGCTGCTACCTTCCTATTGTATAGTCTAACCAGGTCTTGACAAATTAATATATTCTGCATGATTGTTCTTCCAGCTACAAAAGCACTCTGATTCTCTGAAATTATGTCTGGCGTGATGAGCTTTAGCCTGTTACACAACATTTTAGATATAACCTTGTAGACTGTGTTGCAACAAGCAATGGGTCTATAATCCCCAACTGTCTTTGCATGACTGCTTTTAGGAATCACTGTGATTACTGTGTTGTTGATTGTCTTCAGCAGCTTCCCTGATGTAAAGAACTCTAACACTGCCTCCTTAAGGTCTTTGCCAGTTATGTCCCAGCTATCTTTGAAGAACTTACTCCCATATCCATTAGGACTAGGAGCTTTTTCTCTTTCAATTTGCCATAGTGCTTGTTTGACTTCCTTCTCCATGAAATCTTCTATTAATATCTTCCTTTGATCCTCTGTTACAACTTGGCCTTTCCTTATCAGAGTACTACATACATGAGCTCTGTTACCTGTAGTAGACCTTAGTAGTTTAGAGTAGAATTCCACAAAAGCATCTGCTATCCCATCCATATTAGTTACCATATTACCCATCGAGTCATGTATTGAGAGAATTCTATTAGCATTTCTTCTTGTCTTCATATAACTGTGAAAGTACTTGTTATTTTAGTCCCCTTGTTTCAACCATTGTACTTTTTTCTGTCTTAGAAATAGGTCATTTGTTTCCTTAAGTCTTCTATAGTTGCTTGCCAATTCCTGCTCCCTATCAATAAGTCCAGTGCTTGTGGGATTTTGTTGCAGCTGCTTTTGGCACTCCTCAAGTTCTACCTTGGCTTGTTCAGCTTTCAGTTCTATATCACTGAATTTAGTTCTATTCACTTGCTTTAGTACTCTTTTCAATCTGTTCATTTCCCCCACTATTTGGTACATTTTGGTCCCTGTGATTCCAACATTCTAGCTATTGGCCACTTTTACCTTAAAATTAGGATCCATGCTCCACATATTAAAGTATTTTAAAGGTCTATTAATCTTCTTTTTACCATTCTCCCAGTTGATGATGGTTGGACTATGATCAAGCAGTCCCTCAGTCATATACTGTACTGTGGAAGCTGGTAGCTGTGATAACCAATGAAAATTAACCAAAACTCTATCAATTTTGCCCAGTACTCTGTCTTCTCCACTCTATTTATTATTCCACGTATAATATGCACCAATTGATTTAAGTTCTTGAAGACTGCATGTATCCACACATTGCCTGAAGTCTTTTGTTTCAGCCACTGTCACAATGCTTCCTATTTTGTCATCTTTATTCAACACATTATTGAAATATCCCATCACTACCCATGGTCCTTGATTATGATTGTATATGTCTACTAACTCCTTCCACAGGTTCCTCCTGAGATCTATTTCATTGTACACATACACCATGGTTACATGGAATGTCATCCCACTACCTTTATGTCTAACTGCAATGTGAATAAGCTGATCAGTAGTTCTAAATATATCCACCTCAAAAATCATTGGTTTCCATAATAGCCATATTCTTCCCTTTAGGTGTTATGCCAAATTTTTTGTAAACGACTATCCATCACAAAGATTAAGAGAAGCTCTATGAGCTTTTATTCTCTTAATCTTTGTTTCCAGGAGACCAAACAAGCCAGCTCCACTATTATGCATAAACAGATGTATATCTCTGTTTATCTAGCTTGTTTAGTCCCCATGACATTCCAAAACCCTAGCTTATCTATTAGGCAGGGGCTTACCCCTACCCCTCCTATGTCCTGGACCCATCACCCCTAGTTCTCCCTCAGGGCAGGGAGTACTAGATTTACTTTGCCTTAGTTCCTCTACATTCCCTCCTTTGTCAAGTACCTCAAATGTATTTCTTGTTGGTATGGTTTTAGGATCACTTTGTTGTTTCCCTATCCCTTTGTCACTGGATTTGTTTTCTCCCTTGTTGCTCACCTTATTCTGATTAAGATCTTCTGTTATTTGTTTCCCCTTCTCAATTTGCTTCCTTCTTGTTTCTGCTTCTTCCTTGTGCAATTTCCTGCAGTCTTGTAGGTCATGTCCAAAGTTCTTACAATTTGAACACAGTGTAGGCTTCCATTCATAATACACCTATTGTTTCACTATTTTTCCCACTTCATTCTCGAATATTACTTGCTTAGGATACTGCTGATTTATTGACACTTCAACAGGCACCCTATAAAAAGGCTAATCTCTCCTCATTAGTTGTTGCTCTGTCAACCTTTAAAGGTTTTCCCACCATCCCAGATATCTTAGTTAGGGCATTCTTCCCCAGTACTTGATATCCAACCCTTTAAGCCTTATCCATACTGGAATTTTGTCCAATTTTTCCTTGCTTACATCAACATCTGGTTCCCATGGCTTTACTACAATAGGCTTTTTGTCGAACATCTGGACTCCTTCCTCAATAACTTTGATTCTACTTTCAATTGTGTGAAATCTTATCAGAAAAACTCCTTATTGACTTGTGCGATTTTATCAATACCCAATCCTCCCCATATTCTCCTAAAATAGCCATCAATTACATTCAATGGGGGATTGGATCCCAAAACATAACATATCACTACTGTTTTCCAGTAGACAATTTCGTCCTTGATATCATCCATTGTAATTTTAATATTTTCTTCTGCCGATTCCTCACAATTTAGGCTTAATCCCTCATCATCCGGTATTGTGCCCACAATTTTACTCCATGAACTAGTTTTAGGACTCAATTGTACTTGGCTTATCGCCCTTGTCTCCATAATTTCTGCCTCAACTCTATCCGCCCATGATCCAATTGATTGAGCCAGTGAAGTCATCGCCGGAATCAGTGGAGTCGTCACCGAATCAGTAGAAGTCTTTGCATGTACAATTGGAGTCATCGCCGATCCTTGGCTTAACCCTAATAGCACAATTCCTTGAATTGCATTAATTTTTCTCGTCTTCTTCGCATCAACTGATTGATGAATTCCATTTCTTCTTGATTGATTTCTTGAATTTCCTACCAGACGTTGTTTCCCTCCCCCTCCATTCTTCGTTTTCCTCGTCATTTTCAGTATTACCTAAGAGGAAAATCCATTCTAGAGAGAGAAAGTCGTATAAACAACAAAAATATACCCTTAACAGCTTTTTTCGTTTGACCAAAAAAATTACTTTACTACCCCTTAATTTATTTTATAAATCCCAAAATACCCTTCCCTCGGTAAAACCCTAACTACGACTCTTTTCTTTTCCTAGTCAATCTTGATGTTTTCTTTCTGCAGTCTGTCTCCAGAGAACGTAGCTTTCCTTCCTACGCTGCAATCTCTCCATCCCTCATCTCTCACTCGAGATCAGTTTAAGGTAAGGTCCTCTCTATTACTTTGGTTTTATTTCGTTTTAAGTTCATGATGAGATATTAGTCCTTCACTAACCAAAAAATTATGTCCGTTCTTTTTCTTTTGTTATTTGAAGAAAGTTCAATATGAATGGTTGAAGCAATTTAAGTTGCATGGATGAATAGTTGCAATATTTATGGTATATCTTTGTTTCTATTATATATCAACCATAAGATCACTATAGTCTTGAATATATTGTTGTCATTATTTGATGTAATTTTTTTTTCTGTTGCATAGTAGAGAATCTATTATGATAAAATTGAACATATTAGAGAAAGCAGTCCACTTGATAGCATCATACAGTTCGTAAGTAGTAATTGCTCTAATAATAAACAACTTAATATTATGAACACTTTATGGGTTTTTGCATTCACGAGGAAGATAATGCATTGTTTGTCTACAAATGAAGAAAACGTATAGTTGATCGATCATTCTTTGCAAGAGAAGTTATAGAAAGAACATTAGTCACCCATTACATTTAGCTTCTATTCACAATCTAAGAATTTAGAAGCTACTATTTTCTATTTCCTTGTATGGTGAAATATTTCTATTTATTTACTTTTTAGGTCAGAATATTATTGTATAGAGCTTACGAAGAATTTTTATTTTCTTCAGATTGTTACCATGCAGACATGTCGAAAAATTTTATCGGACAAAATAATGCTAAGTGGGATGATGATATCCATATTAAATTTGTTGAGTTGTCTGAACAAGAGATAAGAAAAGGAAATAGACCTAATACTTATTTGTCTAAAGAAGGAGGGAAAATATGGTTAATGAGTTCAATAAGAAGACCGGAAGAACGTATGATAAAAAATAAATGAAAAATCATTGGCATTATATGAAAGCCGAATGAACTCTTTTTAAGCAGCTGATGAAGGGGGAGACAAGTTTAGGACGGGATGAAAACAAAAAAATAATTGTTATGGATGATGATTGGCGGGAGCAAAAAATTAAGGTACAAATCTCACACCCTTCTATATGTTTTTAATAGTATTTCATTGTTAATCTTTATTATTGTCTTAAATTAATTAATAATTTATGTTGCAGGAGAATGCTAAATACAAAAAATTTAGGAATAAAGATCTTTCTCTTATATGGTTTCGATATGATGCGTTGTTTGCTGATATCGTTGCCACCGGAGAGAGAGCACGAGCAGCAAGTCAAGAACAGATGTCGGGGGTTGGATTAGTTTTAGATGATGAAATAAATAATTTTTATGGTTATGATCAGGGTGAACAATTTGGTAACGTTAATGATGAGAAGAGTGACAATAGCGATGATATCTTACAACATGTACATTTTGTTAGGTTTCCTGAGCCATCACTAAAAAAACGAAAGTCAATTGATGGCGTTGACACTAGATGCCAAGGGGAAAAAAGTAACGCAAAGTACGGTAATGTATAACTGATCACGCTCAACTATGTGTAATAAAAGACTAAACGGGCGTTGGAAATATAANCAACTTTTACTCAATCAATTCTCTCAAGACTTTTTAATATAAATTGGTGATGTTTTACTAATTCTACTGACAATAATAATAACTAGCAATTACTAACAATGTGTTGTAAATAATAATGATAAAGGTCTAAGGTTATGGTTTCACGCTCAACTATGTCTAATAAAAGACTAAACGAGCGTTGCAAATATAATTCGGGGTATTATGCCCAGAGTCGATCCCACAGGGAATTTACGTA